>JAVFBW010018887.1:0-24576 GCA_034783835.1 Mopalia ciliata
AACGGAAAATTGATAATATATGCTCCCAGCAAGGCATATCGTGGGAGTTCAATCCTCCCAGTGCATCACACTTCGGTGGAGTGTGGGAACGACTTATTAGGATCATTAGAAAGGTATTATATTCTCTTTTACATTCTCAAACAATACGATTGGATGAAGAAAGTCTTCATACATTGTTTTGTGAGGTGGAGGCCATTGTAAATGGAAGACCACTTTCGGAAATACCCGATCATTTTCAGGAGTTAGATGCTCTCACTCCTAATCATTTGCTCTTACTACGTGGTGGAGAAACTCTGCCACCTGGCGTGTTTGATAAGAAAGATGTATACCCGGTCAAGCGCTGGCGTCAGGTACAATACCTGGCAGATTTATTTTGGTCCAGATGGAGGAAAGAATACTTGCCTCTTCTGCAAACCAGGCAGAAATGGAATACCGTAGGTAGAAACATTAAGGTGGATGATCTAGTGTTAGTGATAGACAATACCCCTCGTAACTCGTGGTCTCTCGCTAGAGTGATTGAAGTTTTTGAAGACAGAAATGGTCTTGTAAGATCAGTAAAGCTAAAGACAAAAACTGGAGTTTTGATTCGGCCAATAGCAAAATTGTGCTTAATTTTGGAGTCAAACGAATAGACATTGATTTTTATAAAGTAGAAGTTGCTTGGCACCGGTTTTAATGGAGTTTGAATTTAAAATACAAGTGTTTGTCCGTACATAGTGTAAGTTTAGGTAATTGTGTCTTTTAATTGACACAATTAGGGGCCGGTAATGTAGCGGCCAAACGTAGGTTTTGCAGTCTAAGGGAGGTAACTCTCGCTGTCGTCATTGTTTCCTTTGAGCAGAGGGCGCTGTAGCCAGGGAACGCTGTTGGAAAGATGGCTCGCACGAGGGTTTTAAATCCTCTGCGAGTTCCTTCTGATTAATATGGGATAAAGTACGTCAATCTGTGTCAAATACAAGTATTAAACCAAAAAACACAGCATTTGCGTCTTTTCCTTCACGACCCTCATAACTATAAAGGCGTGTCGTATAACGACGGAATATACGATTCAAGAAAGGGACATCAACACAACGTCACCAAACTAAACCAATGACCAGCTTTACCCAATATCAGATAACGAGGTAGAAAACGATAGAGGTTACTGGAAATTCACTACAAGTTTACTGCACGATATAGACTACGTGAAATATTATAATATAGACTATCTAAGTGACATGCCAAGTCCCGATATCAATGATCATTTATTCCTCGATACTTTATTAATGAAATGAAGAGGTAAAACGATCTTATTCAACGTGGAAAAAGACAGAATTAGTTAGCAGAGAAACAAAACTAGAAACCGTTATTACAGAGTACGAAATAGAAATCCAAGAAAACCTACAAGGAATAACAAAAGACAAATTATAAGCACATAAAGAAGAGTTAGAAACCTTAAGAAAAATTAGAACAGAAGGAATCGTGATACGGTCACATGCAAGGTAGGTCGAAAACCCAAATAAATATTGTTTAAGAACTATTCTTTTCTTCAAAGAACCAAAGAGTAAAAGTTATGGTTTTTATCACCGTTTGGTGCGATATGCAATGTCGACCATATTTGTTGGGAAACCTTGTGGTATACAACCGCATCTATGGTATTAACAGAAAAAGCAAAGTTTGAAGTTTATATCTGAATTTGAGTGTTGGCCATTTCGGTTTTCAGAATTATTTGAAATGCAATCCCAACGGTTTCTTAACTGGAGAAAACTATTTTCAAAGCTTGAAATATATTAAAATTATCCAATGGCTGCCATTTTGTTATGTAAAATTTATAATAATTAAATCCCAATATTTGTCTTAATGGGGGAAGCTACCATAAAAGTTTCAAGTTACACAGTGAATTTGTTCTCAAAATTATCATGTAGGGGTGAGTATTTAACAATTATGCAATGGGGACCATATATTGCTTTGTGCAATTTGATGAAATGAAATTCTATCCTATGTTTGACAGAATTTGATGAAATTCAATCCCATCTGTTGTCTTAATAAGATGAGACTATATTTCAAGTCACATACACAGTAATGAATATTGTATAATAATGCAATGGCGGCCATCTTGTTTAACGGAACTTGTTGAAATTAAATTTGATCCATTGTCTTAAAAGCAGAAAGCTATCTTTTAATTTTAGTGTTAATCCTGAATTTATTATCTACTTATTCTGTTCACAACACATGCAGGCAGGAATATTCTAAAATTATGTAATAATGGCCATTTGTGTCGATCCGGTGAACAGTAAATTGGAGTAGGATTTATAACTGCATACGCTAACCACCAAGCCACGGCCCTTTTTTATGTGTAAATCCGCAATTAAGGCTTTCAGTCAGTTTGTTTTCGTTAAACCTGGTGCTTAATAAGTCAAACCTTTTTTATTGGAACGTTTTAAACACTTTTTTTTTTAAATTTATGTTGTCAAACAAAGACTGCAGATCAGAAGTTGTTCGAACCGTGCTACAATACAAGCTTTTGCAAACGTAGCATTTTTCGTAATATGATGCAGTCTTGTTACAACCCGTGATATATTTCGTCCAAACGAAGCGAGAACGGATATCATTTAACAATTGTCTGGTTTCAACTGAATATACATAGTGTGGGGAATCCATATTTATTTGCCAAAAGCTCTATCCTTATCGTTGCCAGGGGCATTTATAATAATAGTGTCCAAAACTAGGAATCCATATTAATTTGTCAAAATATCTTTCCTTATCGTTGTAGGGGACATTATAGTAGTGTGCGTAATCCATATTATTTTTGTCAAAATCTCTACCCTTATCGTTGCAGTGGACATTACAATAGTGTGGGAATCCATATGAGTTTGTCAAAAGCTCTACCCTAATCGTTGCAGTGGACATTACAATAGTGTGGGGATCCATATTAGTTTGTCAAAATCTCTACCCTTATCGTTGCAGTGGACATTACAATAGTGTGGGAATCCATATTAATTTGTCAAAAACTCTACCCTTATCCTTGCAGCGGACATTACAATAGTGTGGGATTCCATATTAGTTTGTCAAAAGCTCTACCCTTATCGTTGCAGTGGATATTAGCCATAGTGTGGGGATTCCATGTAAATTTGTCAAAAGCTCTCGCCTTATCGTTGCACGAGACCTACCAAAAGTGTGGGAATCCATTTTCATTTGTCAAAATCTCTCTCCTTATCGATACAGGGGACATTACAATAGTGTGGAATCCATATTAATTTGTCAAAATCTCTACCCTTATCTTGCAGCGGACATTACAGTAGCGTAGGGAATCCATGTTAATTTGTCAAAATCTGTACCCTTATCCTAGCAGGGGACATGACAATACTGTGGGGAATCCATATTTATTTGTCAAAATCTCTTGTTGCAGGTGACATTTCCAGGAGCTGATGGAACTGCTTTAGAAATGACAACAGAAACACAGATCATCCCAGACACTTTCCCATTCACAGACTGTCATGGTGACAGCTGCACAGGCACACTTGTGTAGTCTTTTTGATAATAAAAAAAAACTTAAAAAGGTCTTTATTGTGGACAAAGAAAAGGTTTCTTTCTAATAATATAACATAATCTTGCCTTGTGAACAAGACTTCAGATTGTTTAGTTTTCTGATGTATACTCGACCCCAGAGCTGACCAAGCAGCCTCAAGATTTAATTATTGGAGTAACTCCCAGGACAGTTCACTAGCATCATACAAGACACCACAGGATTGGTGCATGATCTGGGATCTGCGATAGTTTGCTTGGAGTGTTACCTTGTTACCTATTCAAGGCCAAGGGTATTTCACTTATATGACATGGATGGTGCACTTCTAGCTCTCTCTCTTATGGTGGACAACTCAGATGAAACCTTTCAAAAAGAAGACATAAGGTTCCTTATACCTGGGGAGGACAAAGAGTTACTGGTATCTGAGCAGTGATTATACTGTATGTTAAGCTGTATGAAAATCAAATTTATAGGACAATGGTGTACTCAGACAATATGTAGCCACATGAACACTCAATTGCTAGCGAAACAATGGGACTAAATTCGTTTTTTTTTTCATCTAACATCAGTAACTCAGGTCTACAAACAAACAAACAAACAGAACACGATATTATTTAACAGCATATTTTATTTGCATCAGTCCTATTGTTACAACTGTCGGACTGATTTACAGTATATGTAACAGACGGGGGTTTATCATACTGTTGTTTTAGCTAAACTGTACATTTTATCTTGCACTCGTACAAACTTTAGATGGATATGAGAGTATGGAAAAACCAAACACAAATGATAAGGGCAGATAAAAAGAGGGGGAACAACACACTATACAATTAATAAGAGTACTTGTATGCACAGATACTTTTTCTCAATATACATATATATATATATATATATAAATGGGGAGCGTTTGGTCAGGTGGTTTGATGCTCCACCAGGCATCAAGCTGTATTTGCAACTTACACATACAAGCTATACAACAGTCTCTATTTCGCTGGAGCCTGATCATATCAGACAAATCCTGATCATATCAGACAAACCAGCACTCGAGAACAGGTATTTTTATGGTGGTCAACCTTCAATGAAATTTACATCATTCATACTTAAGTAAATCACAACTTGATGACCAAACAGGAGATTGGTTGGATTTCCCGTAAAATCAGTTGTCTTGGAATTAGTCTATTTGATCGGTGGATTTTTAAATAACATGCCTGTGGCACAAATGATAATTCATTTTAATCTGACAACAATGCTAAAAATCAATATTGAATTGCTGATATTTTCAGTTTAATTGAATGCAAGAATTTAAAAAAAAAAAGGCGCCCAGGAATTCAAATTGAAATATTAAAAAGATATCCACAGCATATTCTGCAGATATTGTTATAAATTATTTTTTAACCAGAATATGTACAATTTGAAAGGTTCACATGAAATATCCTTTGATATGGAGCAGGTAGTGCAACTTTCTGGTCAATGATAGTCCTCATATAAAAACAGACTAGAATGATCTAGCCACTAGTCCAGTCTACGGAGTCCAACAACTAACTAAAATGGGTATTGCTTTAAATTACTTGACTTTTGTCCTTATGAAAGAAACCAGGATGGAAAACAATCATAAATTTTGATATAAGCTGTTCACTCTTGTTTTTAATGCATTAAATCCATTGGCATTTTCATTTTGACCCACATATGAAATGCATACAAAACATAGGTAGGCACAGTGACAAGCCACACACCTACTCCATGTAGATGCATCTCAGTTTTCTGAATACCATTTAATCTTGTCAAGGGCATTGGAGTGCTAGTGTTCACATCTAGCACTTCCACTTTTTCTTAAAATAGCACCAAGAAGAATGGGTCAAAACCGTTCACTGGATGGGAGCACACCACTGTGTAATATCTGCAACCAATGGCACTTTGCCGCAAAGAAAATCTTGTTGTTTCCAGCATAAATTGCATAAAGACTTATGATACTAATTCCAATTCATATCAAAATTAATCATATATTGTTTCCATTTTCAGTTTAAAGGAATCAACAAAAATATGACAAATGCAAACAGAAATCATCCACCTTTTCCTAGTTATTCACTTTTTTTTCTGTCTCTACGCTCAGACGTATTAATTTTGGCCTCAGAACAAGTATTAAATCACATCAGTGCTTAAGATGTCTTGCTGATGCAGCTCGGGCCATCATTTCACCATCCTTTGAAGCACTTCCTCTTCTCAAACCAGAGTTAATACCACTTATAAGTCCTTGTTGAGCTAAAGCTGTAGATATTCGTGTCGGATCTCGAGTCAGTTCGGACGTTGTAGGAACTCCCCTGTGTAGACGTGAGCTTGTCCTGCGTTCTCGCTCCCTTGACACTGGCCTTGGTGAAGTGGCTGTTCCAGTAAACGAGAATAAAAACTCATAAATTCTCATGTTAAACATGTCTCATTCAAGAAGTTATCAAAAAGTAAACTTATCACTCAGGTCACACATTCACAAAAAAATTCATTATTTTGATAGGAAATATAGATAGCAAATGAAGAATACTTGAATAGTTTTTGGGACATGTGAATGCATATTCAGGTACACAGTTGGTTGTGTTTCCTTAATATCACATGTAACTGAAAACTGAAACAAAATTCAAATTTTAATACATTGACATGGCCTACCAACTAATAAATATGATCAGTTTTTAAAAAAAATAAACCTCAATAAGTTTAAAGTTTAGAAAACTAATAGTACAAAAAAAAGACCCAAATAAAAAAAATTACTGCTTGTTGTCCGACACTAAAAAAAGCATATTTGTAGTTTTAGTATATATTCAGACAACAATAGGTATTTTGGTACCAACAAACAGGCGCTGAGAAATGTCATCAAACATAAGACAACCAAACCAATGTGGGCAACAACACTGCTCAGAGTTTCTAACAACACTGTTTTATACTGTTGTTAATGTTATCCCCTACAACAGAAACAACCCTTGGAGAAATGCCAACAAACCAGGAATATGTTATCTAAGAAATGCAAGTCAATGTGCAGACAAAATTTGTACTTGCTCAATATTCGAGCAATTTCTATTAATGCGCTGGAATTACACTGTAAAACAATGAAGACCAGCTTGAATAATTTTGAATAAAACACAGAATTAGGTTGCTGATAATTTGATGTTTACTAAGTATGTAATAAATGCAAAGACATTACAATTTATAATTTTTTCAATAATAATATAGTTCAGTGTCTGTCAGACTTAATAGCTTCATTATATACACTTTTTGGAACATATCCCATTATAACATTGCAAACATTTCTGTTTGTATCTGACAAAGAGCAGAAAAGCTACATTGTCATCCAACTTAGGACATAGGTCAAAAATACTTATTCCAAAATGTTCTTATTCAAATATGAAAAAAGAAATGGATTCCATTTGAGTGGTTTAACTGAAGGCTTGCATTTTAAAGGTTAAATAAATGAAGAAAAATATTTTAAAAATTGTGATTACGACTCCGCTTTTTCAATCTTCCCAAAAAGCTTTAACTATTTGAAGTTGAAATATTTGAAGCAGCAGTTTCATAAATGGGCATATTATTAAAAAAAATACGAAACCACAGTCCTCTGATCAACAGGACTTGTTTGTGGGTTGTGGGTAATGAGACATGAATGCAAGATCTTGGATTCTTGTTTATAAGGGCTGTGACATTGTGAGGATGCCAGTCAAGTTGTAAATAAAACCATTAACACAAGTGCAGCCTTGACTTGGTAAAAACTGACAGAAATGGTGCCATAAATTCTCTCCCTTTGGCCAGAAGCAGGTGTCGATAAGACATCAGCGAAAAATGGTCAACATGTAAATACTACAGAGATATAACTTTCTGACACAATTTATAACACAATTCAGTCAGCAAGCACGTTTCTGATTACAGGATAAACAATAACTTAAGTGTAGGAGAAATCATTTTAGTTGACAGATGGACGGATAGTGCCACACCATAATAAAATCAAAAGGAATTACCCTGCTACTGTGGTCTGAATAAGACAGACCAGCTTCGGCATCAGTTTTGCATATTGACAAACTACTGAATTTGAATTGGAAGGCAACAATGGTGAGAATATGTGCCCAATAACATTATAACCCTACAAAGAAAACCACTTTTTGAAGTTTAATTTGAAAACTGACTAAATTAGATTACATGTTACCCCTTCTGAATATTCAGATCCTATGATAGATTGTTTAACAGATTGTATTGTTATTTAAGGCCATACACAAGGTTAATAAGATCAATGCCAGCCCTATGGATGAAGAGAACTAACCTTAGTGACACTGCCAACAAACAAAAACTAGACAATCACAAGAAACAAAACAAAGATACAAGAAGCTAATGCAGATCAGCTTCTTTCTGGTCCTTATTGCTTTTCACCTGACACATTTGCATCAACAAACACAATATTCACTTGTATTATGTACCATATTTATTCTGCTCATTTATTCTCGAGTACATGTACATCAAAATTATTCTAAATCTTGCGCTCAACTTTACACACGGACATACTAATTTAAGCAAAAAGAACACCAAGTTAATATATTTTAACTATCTACAATGAAATGAGAACTTTTATACGAGTAATAGTTTGCATTGGTACCTGAGGCCAGATTATAGGTTCATGTTAATAATTACAACAGTATCCCTGTACACGTATTAACAAGTTTCCCATTTTCACAAATATTGCACAACACAGTATCTCTTTGGGTCTTCAGAGAGATAGAACATAATCAAGTTCAGAGTATATACAAAATATACGAGTATATACATAAAAGAATGTACATCTGTACAGAACATCCTGTACAATGTAACATGTGGTCTACAAGCCAAGGTGTGATGGAAGCATAGCAGCCACAATAGAAATATGTTTAAAAAAAATATAAAACATTTTAAAATAAGTCCACTGTCCAGCAAAGAAAAATACTGAAGCTAACATTTGGTAGAATTGTTGATTTGAATAGACTACTAGTATTGGTCTACACATGAAGCCTAATTGTGATCCATTTGCACTTCTGTAGACCATAAAGTAAGTAAACTGTAAACTTCAAAAGTCATAGCTCAAGTCGTTTTTTACTTGAGAAAACTGTATCTAAGCGCTTCTCTTGGACTAGAGTACAGGAAAACAAAAATCAGTAGCATGGAAGAACAGTTTAAAAAATGAGCAACATATCAGGGGCGACTTTTCCACTGCATGGCCGAGGACCGAGAATCCATGGTGCCACGCCTCAAGTTTCCAGTTTCTCGGCTACCAACAATAGGAACAGGCAGAGACGACCCCTTCATACTAAGGCGTCCCCCAGATGATGGTGTAGCTAAACGGCTCTCGCTCATTCGACTCTCAGCCATCCCCTCAGCCATATCCGTGGTACGGGAGGTCAGATTTAGTCTCGTCGGAGGTCTGTCCTTATATCGAGGGCTGGGGACTCCCCGAAAATCTATTGGACAAAAATAGCACTGGTAAAACCCATTGAACCCCACAAGAACTGATTAAGACTTTACAGAGAAATGACCAGATAACAGACCATCAATATGAGATTTACTTTACTGAACTTCCATAGCCAAAAGAAAAGCTAGCACTAATCTGAATTACAAATAAATTTCTTCTGGATCTAATTTTTGTTTGATCATTACCAAAAAGTACAACAGATGAAGATATTGCAACAAAAAATATGCTGATAGCACAGCTATGATGTCATGCCAAAGAACAAGGTGTGAAGAAGTGCAAAACAAGGTGCAGGGACAACTAAAAGCCAAAATAAAGGGGGAAAGCATGCTTTGTAATTGGATGTGCAGAGATAAAGAACAAAAGGGGGTGATAATGTGATAAATTCAAATACCATGGATTAATCTTCACAAACTCTTTAAATTTGGGAGAACTATTCATAAAAGAAAAGAAAAAAAAAAAAACACCAGAAAATGTTTAATAAATGGCTGTTACTGGTGAGTCATAAAACGTGACCTAACAAGTTCCAACGGCATTGAAAAAGAGAAGGCAAACAAGCTTAACATATATATTAGGTGTTAATGACCAGTCAGTATTTGGAACATACCATAATTTACGTAGGATTAAACAGAAAGATGACAGTGTTCTGTACACATCAGTATGCTTCCAGACATCCAGGATGTATGCACTACTACACACATATCATTTGCCACGTTTGAATTATAAAGATGCTGTAGTTCAGGTAAATGGCACAATTTCAAATAAATCTAAGCACTCTGTTGGAAAAGAAAGTTTATGGCCTAATGTCTGTAATTAGATTAAAAAAGCAGACAAAAGCATGGAAAACCAAGGATAAGGGAATGGCTCTATATAATTTCAGGAAATATCCTAAAGAAGGAAAAATAGTTCTGCTTGATCATAGGAATAAAATAACATCTGCAGCTAATATTGATAAACAAAATAAACAGATGTAAAATAATGCAATTATTATTCAACGAAAAAAAAAAAAAAAATTTGACAATCCCTATGAAAATAGTTTGCTTGTTTTAGTTCTTTTTAAGTGTTTACAACCGTATGAAAGGTTATTTCACTCATAGCAGGGCATCAAAATGAACAACAAAATTATTGGTGCAACACTTTAAACCATGCATAATGTTGGGTCACATGCCAAACATTTGATTTTTACAACAACAACAAAAAACAAGGCAAAATCATATCAATTCAAAACAAAGACCAAAAGGCATATATCAAAATGTTGGGCAAGCAACATACTGTAGAGGCCTTCACTGCGTAGCCAAGTATAGAGGTGCCGGCTCCCAAAGCGTCCCCCATCTATAATAGGAGGATAACATTGTGGCTTCAACCAGTGTCAACACGACAAAATGCACTTCTCACATTAGTTATAGACATGCTTCTTGGCAAAAGCCACGTCAAGTGAGTAAGCACATAATCAAACAGCTTTATATCAAAAGATTTATTCAAGAACCTTCATTTAAAAGAATAAAATTATACATCTACATTTGTTAATCCCAGGATTACTCATAGTTTTTATTCTGACTTCCAGAAGGTTTCTTCATATTTTAGATAACTTACTACGTCATGTATATACATTTATGTAAGTTTTAACATTTTATGATGACAAGACCTGACAGTTCCTTCTAACAACCAATTGACAAACTAATACTATGTGACAATGCTACAATTTTGCTAACCGTTATTCAGAAATCAAGCAGTTTAAATGTCAAAAATACAAAATGCTTTAAATCCATAGGATTTGATGTCTACCCACTCCCTCAAGCAATGATCATTCCATCAAGGTTAGCAAAAAATGATCTTCCAAGACTTTCATACAACAAAACACCCCACACACTCCACATAGTTTTCTTGAATTTTTAAACAAAAAGATACATTTGATAACATATTGAACTTCTTTAAAACATTAGTAGGCACATGTCAATGTATTTAATTTAAATATGTCATCAACGATACTTGTAACAATAAATGTAGTTGAGTAAGTGATCACCTAGTTGCCAGTCATATAATTCAGCTGATAGTGTTAAGACGTGCCAATCACAACAGTGTGATTATGATAAGGGAGGATACCTTCTTAAGCTGTACTCTTGGTTTGGATCTGTTACAACTTAACAGCTTTTACAACGAGAAGCAATATGTTCCATGTCAAATCCCAAAACATGTCACTGCATCTCTATAAACCTAACAGATATTGATTGCTTGTTTGAAAAAGGTTTGACCTATTGCTTAAGGCTTTGACAACAGACTGTCCAAGGAACAGTTTGCATTTTTTAAATATTGTGGAAAACCGAGAGGAAGCCGCATAGAATCCACCCTTCACAATTGCCGAAGTCCCCTTTTCAAACTCTCTTATTATAAGTTATATACCGGCAGTGGACAAGGGGACCTTAACATGTTAGAGGTACATGGAAGGAGAATCAGAAGTCTGAAACTAGCAAAAAATTATTAAAAAGTGAGACCTCAACCGTCATAAATGTTTGCTTTTTTGATTGGGAATGAACGTTGTGTTTAAGGTTATTTCACTCATATGACATGTACCAGACCAGGAAAAGGAAATCACCCTCAAAACCACTGGCAACAAACAAAGACAACACAGGACAAACAAAAGAAAAACACCATAATCAAAGGACACAACATGACATCACAAACAGGTCGCTTCATGTTGCCCATAAGCTTCAAGAGCACCAGTGCAACAGAAAGCTCCCTCGCAACCCTTGTCTGTTTTAAACGCAAATTATAATTTACAACGATATTTGTAGATACAGTAAGTGTAGTTTTGGGTCTCATAACAAAACAAATAATATGATAACCATCACTACACATATGGGTTACAGGCAAGATTTAATAAAAAAAAAATTCTATTTCCTTCTACCAAAAAGGCATAAGCATAAATGTCTACCAAGCAGATGGAAGGGTTAAAAATGCACCTAAAATATCATTTCCCATTTCCAGTGAATTTCTACAAGGATTATTGAAGATAAACATTCATATTCCAAAAGAAAAAATACTAAACATAATAAATTAAACCAGGGTAACCATTCATTAATGTGAGCATTGTACAGTAAAATTTAAAGTGAAATCTATATTCCTTTTGAAATATCCATTCCTTACAATTGAATATATATCTAACATACTTCAGGTAATATGCTCAAGTTTCGGCATTGCAGCTTAAATGGAGATAGAAAGAAACCATGTGACATGCAACCTGAATATGCATCATGCTAAAAACAAATTTAAACGAGTAATTTTAGTTATGACCTTATAACAGAGCGAAATCACTTTATTTAATAACGTTGCCACTTTGGACTGTTTGCTTGAATGAAGTTTATAGATGTACTTAAGGTTATTTTGATCATATGACAATGCTGATAAGTTTAGAAATAAAAGTTAATAAAGCCTAATATGTATATATAAATTTTTTTTTTTCTTCAGTAGCTTGATGTATCAATTCATGAAATGTTACTCTCTCAAAATTCTAGTTTTCTGTAAAAGGCCAAACCCCAATGCATTATGACATCTTGCTATAAAGTGATGTCTTGTAGTAAATTGACATCACTCTTTTGAACAGCATTATAATTCAAAACTATCATAATGTTTTCTGAATTCCTATCGTATAATGTAACTTTGTAGTATAATGTTGCAATCAACATTTATAAAGAAAACAGGAAAAAGAACTTACTTCCATAATCTCCTGAGGCAGGTGGTGCTGCTGGGATGCCCACTTGGTCTGGTCTAACGCGACCTGCAGCTGTACCATGTGGTCGTGTGGATGAACTGTGGATGTGCTGATGGCGTCTGTCTCTTTCTGGATCTTCATTTGATCTCCCACCCTAAAAAGCATTACAATGTCTCCAAAGTTAGAACATGATTTGATAACATCTTTGTAGCAGTTATTTATTACAGTTAACTATCATGCTCATGGGTATACCACTCATATGAGAGCCAGGAAGAAACCTTGCATGGTGAAGGCAATGTTTGTTTGTTTGTTTGATTGGTGTTTAACGTCGTACTCAAGGGTATTTCACTTATATGACGACGGACACAAATACATGTATAGAACATCACAAACAAATCTGCTTCCCGTTTATACGCTTTAGCTCTGGGAACACCAGGGCAACGGAAAGCAACCTCCTTTCTCGGCTCTTACGATTGACCCAGGAAGCTGAGACTGCAGGGCCATGGCCCAACCTCTCCCTCACGGGGCGAAAGCCAACAGAGATAGCAATTTCATTCAAGCTTAAATACTTCATTATCTTTTTTTTTTTTATAGAAATGGTCTATCTTGTCAAAGTATTCTGTCGAAAGCGTATTAATACCGTAAGGATACCCCAGTATATTCTTGTTTCCTGTGCTCGTTTTGGGAACAAGTAAGTCTAACATTTCTGCACATTCTTTTTAGAGCAGCTCGCGCGGAAAGTAAGTAGTATGAGGCGGTAAGTGATTTGTTTCCGCTACATCTGTCAGCTAGACGGTTCTATTACCCAAACTGTATCTGTGTAACTGATCAACTACAGTGGAAATCTACTTCATAACCATAAGCTGTTGTACCACTTAGCCACGTGTCTGTCTTACAGTTAACCTGTCCTGTTGAGATGAGCTATTCTCAGCGGGAGAATACAGACTATGTCAAGGTCTCAGGTGTCATCATAGATCAGCTTATCTGAGAAACTCCCGTAACCTCGGCCAGTCATCGTCTGATACTCCCTTGTAACATAGTTGGACTAAGTTTCATGGTGGCAAACAAAAGTACAAACACTATGGAAAAGAGATCCACGTCTAACAGCTGGATATTTCTAATGTGCATGACTACGTCCCCTTTAATTACCCTACACGTTTTTTCTCTGTAAGGGCAAATTTGAATATTTACTAATCAACTACATTATGTTAAAACGGTTTCATGGTTATTTATTCTATGGATTCATTAAAGGATCATCTATTAAAATTGGATGAGGAATATGCTTTGGGAAATCGGCAATTAGATCTTATTGAGCCTATTTCTAGAGCCTATATGTAGGCGTCACAACATTTACTACCCCTTCTTCAGCGTTTCACCAGATTTAAGTTTACCATGTAGTTTTGGTGAATTTGATGGTAATGGTAGTATAAATCGTATTCTCGCAAGAGAGGATGAGACTGAGGCAACTCTTGTAGGCTGTGCCAGACCATCGCGCAATATTTTCGGCCAATATTTTGACCGACGATTGCCACAGATCAGAAAATAAAAGATGTACAAAACAAGATGGTCCAGGCGTAAATTACAGTCAATCTCTCTAATTGATTATAGTCAAGAAGGGATAGTATTCTGCTTTAACAGAGAAATGGACCGTTTGTCGAGAATGGCAGGAGTAGTGCTTAATTTTGAATTATCCACTAAAATGCCTATTTTAGATGTTTCTAGTCTAAACGTTCAAACAAACGCTCAGGGGATCCCTAGAAAGTCGGTTGGCAAATGTCCAGTTGAATGGCGACAGGTTTGGATTCGACATAAGGAATTGCAGCCTGAAAGGTCGAAAGACAGTACCTGTTTGATTTCATTCTCAGAGCGCCCAATTCTGGCCACCACAGATATAAACCACACATTTTGCCAATGGATAAAACAAAATGTTGTATGTACATTAATAGGCAATTTTCGTTGAACACAGTGGTAGCTCAGTAGCTCTACGCATGCTAAACCTTTTACACCACGTCAATGCCCATTGCTTCAGGATTGATTGATTGGTGTTTTACGCCGTGCTTTAGGTTATTTCACTTGTATGACGGGCGTGTTTTCAAAAATAATTAATACCGACACAACCAAGATGTGAAGCGATTCCATAGTGTTTCTTAAGTAAATACAGTATTGCTACTTTTCAAACAAACTGACCTAAGCCAGGGAGCTGCCAGGAGTCAGTTATTATTAGTACTCACTTGGACAAATCTGAACCCCAAGCTGCTGTTTAATGTTCTGTAAGGCATCGAAGTTGTCCACTCTGAATATACCCTCCTTGGATGAAGCAATCGAGTGCAATTCTTTCAGCGACACGCTAAAACCCACACCGATCGCGTACACTTTGATACCCATATGTTTCAAATATCGGGCTGCACGTTTGGTTCTCATTGGATAGAGGGAGTCGCCGTCGGTCATAACGATGACGATGTGCTCTACACCTTTTCTCATATTCCTGAAGACGTTCTTCTTCATATGTTCCAGCGCTTTATCTGTCCGCGTCTGTAAGCCTGCCATGTAGGGAATTTCCATCACAGCACGACTAACGTCCTTCTCGTTCTTGTATTTGTAGAAACGGAATCCCAGTTTAGAATAAACCTTATCTCCGAATGTTACGACAGATACTCGAACTCTCTTGGGTGAAATTTCAAAGACACTGATGAAATCTCGAACGAAGGCCGTTTGTTTATGGAAATCAGGAGCCCAAATACTGGCCGAATTGTCCAAGACAAATGCAATGTCAGCATCGATTCCACCACACCCTGTAACATAATAAAAAAAACACTTGTTTAACACAATACGCCTTCGGGATAAATGTCAATGATTATTAGCAAAAATGTAAATTGATTAAATAATAGTTTCTGTATAATACAGCGAATTTAATATTTGCTATGTCCATTGTAACAACAAATAGGTGCTAATGCATTTTTTATAATCCAGTTTTTTAATTTTTTATTCTTTTCTCTACCATGATTGTAGCACGCTATAGCCGGTTAATAACATTGTACACGAAAGAGCCCTATTCCCTGTAAAGGTAATCTGTCCCGGAACAGTGATTTACGTCAACAGTAAATATTAGGATTGCATCTGTATATGAGTTAAACCTATCTCATATGTGTCAAGTAATGACTTGAAACGATAAAACCAAGGGCTCTTGTAGGATTCCCAAATCATCTGTGGATATCAGATTTCACGAAGATTTATATTGCCCTTGGGGTCGAAGATAAACTTTCTGTCTATAAGCGCATATGTTTAACACTCCTATACATATTTTAATGTATATACTAGTAGAAGCAAATGCTGTAATATAATTAAATTACATTTATCTGAGACTGTAGTTCATTTTAGGTTCCTTAATAGAAACCCGATGAAAACATATCATAGATCATATAAAATATTTAGACACATTCAGGAGCAAAAACTGATAATAGTCTAAATCAATGTCAAATACTTATTCATAACATCGTAAAAATTAAATTTTCCCTGAAGCCCTTAACAAAAAAATCAAGGGCATGCCAAACGTATATATTGTTTCTATTTGTGGTGGACAACAGTTTAAAGCATTCCAATGTCTAAAGAGTGAAGCCGTTGGAGAATGGAGGCTGTTGAAATGCATGGCGTGACCTTGGCACAATGAGTTCGCCCCTTTTCAACACTATCTAAATTACATTATGCACCATAGAGCAGTCTCGCAGAAACAGTAAATTACCTTAACATACAGAGGAGTCTTGTCATTTTTAACGAAAAGACCTTCAAATACAATTAGCCCTTCGGACTAATTGTACTCTGTGAGCAGCATCATCCATTGTCTCGATAAGTTATTGCCGCGAGAGCTCGTCTGTATGTTCATGGTAACATGTCTAAGACTTTAAAGTACATCCTGTAGATTACGGTCCTAGCAGATACATGCATTGGTTACAGGGTTTTGGAATGTCTGCCTCGAATACTTGTTGAGGACACTTACAGATATCAGCGATTTTTTTTCACTTTAAGGCATCTAAAATTTGCACGTCAACATTCGCTAAAAGAACGAGAAGAAAATCCGCGAAAAACAATTAGGCCCTTGGCCAATTTGGTGTAAATTCCCGATACAAATACTAGACCAATGGCCTTCTCAGAATCATACGAATGATGTTATATCGCATGCGGTGACCATCTTACTCTGTGAATTCATATTTCTCGGTTTTATTTGGCTGACAACAAAGGCTTTGGGAGAAATCCAAGCTGTATCAGCACAGGATCAATCTGGCATTGCAATTAAGAGATGACGTTTGCGACAGGCTGTAAGATGAACTCGACAGATGAAGTCCGACTGCTGCATTCGTTTTTCAACACCTCCCCACTATCGTAAGTCTATGTGAAAAAATCTCGACAGATAAAACGAATTTCCAAGCAATGATCTTGTTAATACGATACTCTAGTAATGTCGACAAACACGCTGGAGCCCCACATTCTTCTCAACAGGAGCACTGAAGCGAATTATTTCCACACCTATCCCGTATGTTCGTTTTCTCTCTATAAATCTACGAAACACAATATCCTTAAGCTACCCACAGTTCCATTTTGTACTGTTTTCAAAGCACGTTTAACATTGACACCCGTGACAGTTCTTGTCAGCTAAAAGCGAGTCACATATGATTTTGGTAATATAAGATCATAATGATTCGCGCCTACCTCATTTTATAGAAGAGACAACGCATCGGTCCGATGCTGTGCAGGTAAATACAAATTCATCAGGACTATTTGAAACCTGACGGGGTTATATTTGACATACTTGGTTGGCCATTGTATAGTTAAATTAACACTTAACCCCAAGACCTATAAATATATTTTGTTAAAGAACGGGTCCTTAGAAAACTATACTATCCCTTCAATGCATTGTTGTCCATGGCTTTTGAGAGCTTGTGACATACTCTGAGCTTTAAAATATATGCTATAATTAAAGCCCTGGTTTGAAAACTAAAAGGATAGGAGATAACATTTTCCACAAGCACCTTTATCTTACGCTTGAACTGTGATTCGTGACTATCACCTTCCCCGGGCGTTTTAAGGTCTGTCCTAATTCAAGTATGGAAAAAGAAGCTATACATGTCCCAAATATATCCATGACTGATTTGAACGCCCAACTTAAAATTCAAGTGCATGTGAAACAGGGTGGATCAGTATGAACCCAACACTTTCGTCTATATGGCTTAATCCAATTTAAAAAATGTTGCGCACCCATCATTACCTATTCAAGTAAAAAAAATGTCAGGGAAACGCGACCACATTAATAGGCCCCGCACGTCTGATGAAAGTGATGATCATTGCGAATGGTTATAGAGTCAACAGTTTTTCACATTTGTCAATCGTTTGAATTTTACGTTTTTTTGATTTACAGTTAAAATGCTTCTTTTTAATGGAAAACTGAGAATGAGGACAGATATATTTAAATAAAAAAACTTTCTCAGGG
Organism: Mopalia ciliata; assembly: GCA_034783835.1. NCBI lineage: Eukaryota > Metazoa > Mollusca > Polyplacophora > Chitonida > Mopaliidae > Mopalia > Mopalia ciliata. Next base: position 18,161 of record JAVFBW010018887.1, read on the forward strand.
AGAGTGGACTCCCAATCTCCTACAACTTGGTTGAAAAGGAGACTGAGTATTGCGCTGAGCAAATGGGATAACTTAAGATGATGGAATTCAAGGCATCGTTTAGAGGTTTTCTATAAATGTTTATCTATAGCTATAACAAATATATACTGGCCAATAAATGTAAATTCAAAAGAACGCTTTCTCAAGGCGACAGATATATGGAGGGCGTAACTAAAATTCATTGGGTCCAGCAGCTTTAGCTAACAACAATATTTACACCACATTCTTTCTTTGATGTGTATTTTAAAAGGGCTGAGAAGAATGCAACTGATGTGTTTAATAACGAACTGGTTTACTAAACGCCAACATTCATTACCTACAACTAGTCCGAATCTGTCTTATATAAACATTAACCATTCTACGGGCGTATATGGTAGATAAGGTGGCTAGGAGTTTTTATATGTAGACTGCAGCTTGTTAAATCCGGCAGGAAACAGATCAAAGTCTGAGATTAGCTTTAAAAGATTTTAATGAGCTATCTCACTGTACATGATTCTGGTATTTGTCTTCCTCATAGTGTCATAGGTCTCTGGGATCTGGCGTCAATACTTCTCTTTGAAAAGCACAATTACTAGTTATTAATGATAATGATTCATCTAAGAGACAGTCTTACCTTTGGTTAATAAACTTGTCAGGTCGGATAAATCACGAGCAACCACATTACTGTCCATCCGGGCTTCATCTGAAAAACAGATAGAAGAAATCTACATTTGATAAACTTGAAAATGTTCTTCTTTGATTAATCTGGTCCCGGAGGAAAACGCTGAAAATATAACGTTTACTTTTGACATTCTCCTTAAAATGTTTAGTTTGTTTTGAAATGAATGACAGGTTATCCGTGAATACCAACTCAGGAAGCAAGAATTAAGTCTAGTCTAGTTCAGAGATACGAAATACAAAAGCTTTATTAAACAAAGAGTACACGTAAAGGAAAGCCGAGAAGAAAAGAAGAAAAATAACATGCAAAACACAATATATATAATATACATATGTAATCTTGGAAACCTCCATGTAAATATATTCTAATTGTGAATGACCACAGCGTATGATCTGATCATCTTCGCTGAATATTGTCAAGACAAAACGCTAAGTTATTAAATCAAAGTTAGCATCTTTACATAAGTATCCGCTTTGATTATCTATATTAAAAAGGTCTACATGTCTTAAACAGTTCTAGTGTTATATTGGTTCGGAAATAACAAGCATGTCAAGATATTACGGAATCCATTAATTACAGATAATATGGTACCAACATATTCAACGGTCTTTATTCCCATTTACACTAGACGAACAGACTATTAAAAGCTGTATTTGTCGCCGACTCCACTGCCCCTTTTAGTTGAATTCAACTTAGATAAACACAAATTCGGTGCAAGAAAATAAACCGGTGCAACTGTTCTTGGGTTAAGCAGATGAACATCTAGATTATGAAGATATCAGATTTAAAGATAGTATCCAGTATCTAAGAAAAGATACATTCTTGGGCTATTTTTATGTCACGAGGTCAAGCAGCAACTGTACTGGCGGAAGGATATATCTAATTACCCACTTAAAACCTTCAATCAAAGACACAGAAATGAACAGCTGGGATTACAACCAAGTGGTTATTTCAGCGTCTTATAATTCCAGCAATTTATATTTTTATAATATCAAATCGACAAAAACGGAACTATGGTATGTAGCAGTGAAATACAATTTACAACAGAATATCTGTACTGATATTCACGTATTAATGAGACTTTATTAAATTTACATTAGCTGCAAATACAACGCATGCATTACTCTTTGTAAGCTTTTATACCAATAGATGTATCTCAGCATGATGTGTCTGTATGTAGCTTAATTCAATAAACAGATTCTTATCACGAAGTTAGACTGCTTGATCGTTTGTTTTTAGATACATATGTCCTACACATATAAGTTTCTGAATATCCGCCAAGCCGAAAAATCCCTGAATTCTCATCGCCAAGATAAAACATATGCGTTTTTGTCCAGATTCTGAGAGTTACAAAAGCTATGTGGACACTTACATTAAGCATAACCACTTCCTGTTTTATTATTTTATATATTGGTGCATCGCACCAGATATACTAAGACTGTATACACAATGTAGACCATTTGTCATTATGTTAAACTATCGCTCGGTCACTGTCGCTATGTTTGTCAGCTTTTCTCACTAACCCTGACTTCTGGTTGTCACAATGATATTTTTTCAGAACTCACAAAACCGGATGATTCTCAAAGGTGACAAGCAAAACTTATATAATATAATGTATTGTATTTAATTGTGTAAAAAAAAAAAAAAAAGAAGACATAATTATAAAAAAGAACATAACAGATTGCGCATTGTTAATTAATTTATTGAAAGCAGGTCACGGGTGAGCTAACATAATATAGCGTGAATGAGATGTTGTTTAACCCAAAGGCAAACCGGTGGAGACACAAAAATATAAACTAAAGAGATTGCCGAACTTGTGGACTCCGAGCGATCAGTCATTTTGAAATTCCGTTGCTCTTAAAACTTGAATAAGAGAACTTATCACGATTATATATATCAAACGATTAATCGCTCTCTCAAGGATGCCCAGCCATCTAAATATCTGTAAGTCATAATATTAATACAGTGACGTATTGACATCTGGAGAAAAGACAGTACGTATGTAGTGATGCTAGTTATTGATACGACAATACCCTACCGGCATCAAGCATATATCCAAGTTTTCAGTTCAATCGAAATAATGGATGAATAATAGAGTAGACATAAAATAATTATTAACTAATAAAAAAAAATTTGAAGTTACGGATATTAACCAACAGTACTGCATCCTGCTCTTGTAAATTCCACTCTAGACCTGTGAACTGCACATCGAAGGAGGCCTACCCCAAATACTGAGTTATGTAACAAAGACACGAGTTTACACTTTACCAATATTATTGTTTGAAGATTATGTATATTCGAAAAAAGGTAATATCAATTTCTAGCTTCCTTCAACAGATACACGTTATTAATGTAAGCCAATGGAATGGATTTAAGAATCATTGGGTCATTTTTTAAAGTCTCTGCGTCATGTTTCAATTACAGAATTGTTTATTTGAAAAACCGAATTGAAAATGTTGCAGAAAGTAATACGTTTTTGTTCTGTGGAATCGTAGATTGGCAGTTTGAAAAATGGCTTGAATGGCTATCTGAAGAACTAATGGTTGCACACTGTCGCTGAGTATAAAGTGAGTTACTACATGTATGAACTGTCAAAGGTAGGCCTACTATAAACAGTCGGCTTTATAGGTCTTGGGACGTGGGCCCGTAATGTGACAAGGAAGATGTTTGATTGGACCATATTTGAGGGGCTCTTCTTTTAAGTAATTAAAGTACAAAGACATGGCCGCCTTGATTAATTTCACCGTAGTTTAACATTACCCAATTGTTTAAGGTCCAGTTATAAAATGGATATAGCACAATCCAAAAATTAGAGATCATAATTCCACACAAAAAATAATACCCGTTTTACCTATATGCGATTTATAGCAGTGAGTAGCATCGCTTTAACATAAGTAATTGTGTTAGTATTTCTTGTTTACAGCTAGGTATATTATCCACTGTAACAAAAGTGTCACAAGTTCTTTTTAAAACAGGATCACATTACTGTTGTACTTCTATCACTTCTAGCTTTCACATAACGCGTAATGTTTTTCAAAGCACAACATAACTGTGCCACAAAACATTGTATCTTTAATAAGAGCATCTCAAGTCAAGAAATGGCAGAGTGAAATGAAGACGTTCACAAAGGTTATGTCTTATACATACCTCTGTAAGCATGTCGGATATAATCCTGAAACATGACGGCATCAGCCTGAAAAGTGAACCAAAACTTTTAATTTTTCATAAAAATATTAAAATTGTTATTCATAAAAATTTCAATTTAGGTTTTTAAATAATTGTAATTTTGTTATTTTCTTCTTGAAAAAGATAGTTCAATTCAGCAAATTTGTCAATTGAAAACCCTACGTCCCTGTTGATTGGACGGTCTCGGGGAGCAACATTTTCCTATGTAGATTTGGAGTTTGGTCCCGAGGATTTCGGTTTATTTCGCCTCTTAGATTCCAACTTAAAAAATTCCCCTATCTGTACTCCGACTTTCGTCTACACATACTAAAAACAGAATTAGTTTAGAAATCTTGTATGAAAAATTGCCAAAGGTTAACTTATCACACAAACAATCAACAACAGTTAATTTTCAAAGGATAGCCAATGTTTTAAACAAGACTTACCCAGAATAAAACCATGGGCATCACGAGTAAAAGCAGGTAATTCCCCATTGTTTGGATCTGGAAGGTACTTCAGATAAAGTTAAGTCCAATGCAGATAAATACTGAACTTGATAATCGTTGTAATAATCCGAATGCCAGCTGGTGTGTCGCTTGGAAACCACGTGCGACTCGGCTGGCTCGCGCGATGACTCTGAACCGAGCTAGCTAACGACTCAAGATTCACTCAACACTGAAAATAGTTTAAACTGAGAGTAAGTAGTTTGTTGAGGGGGAGTCAACTATAAAACAGGCTCAAATAACAACAATCTAGTTTGTGAAGGACTGGGTGAGTCGGCAGCCACAGCAGTCATAACTGTAGGGAAGCAAGCCCGTACGTCTTGTCCAATAAACGTCAACCCAAAATCACAACACGAGTCAAATTATAGTTGATAGAATCCTTACAAAAAATAGCTTTTTGCGAGGTTATGTAAGAATATATTATCCGTTTATGAATGGGGTCAGGACAAGACTCATTGGGTTTAGTTTGTGAACACCGCCTATGGAAGCGATTAACCCTTTCTGTGAGGATAATATCTTACTCTGCTGTGTAGACTTTTTTATTAACTGTATACCTCCAACCTAGCATCTGTAAAATACAAGAGAAAAGAAGGGTCGAGCTTAGAATAACATTTCTATTGACAAAAAAGAACACGACATAAGACAGATATTTTTGTTTTCCATTTGGATGCCCTCTGTTCAAATAATGTACCTTCACATCTGTTAATTTTACTAATAGATCCCTTCTACACATTGTGTGGCATTTGTTACGTAGTGTCTTTGAATGTAAAATATAATTTAGTTGCTATATATCATGAGGCGCTGGGTTTTACAATGTACTTCTGAAGGATATATCTTCCACACGCTTCTTACTATATCGTGCATTTGTAAAAAAAAATAATATGGATGGTTTACATGGAACATTTCTATAACTGCAATTGACACAGAAGTATAAACATCCCATAGTATTCTACACAAATGTCACAATATGGCTGCATTGTGAGTGCTCAACAAAATCCTTTGTTGATTGATTGATGTTTACGAGATATTTAAACTACGCTATGGCGTGAACATGAACTCTTTAGATAAATGTTTTACTTGCTCTAGACATTGTTTGAGTATTTTCTTGATGTGAATTCTCCATCAAGTTGGCCATCACCTTTTAAACCGTTTGGAGTAAATATGTTACATACCTCCCCGAAGACACAAATATGTGCCATTGTAATTATTAAGCCATTAACACTTTAGATGTTAGTTTGACTTCTACAAATCTTTAGTTTATCTTAGGTTATCTAAACTGATATTTGTTACCAGGCTGTAGTACAGGTATTGTTAACTACAACACAATTGGCAACAGACAAAAACGTTTGCCAAGTTGCCTGTCAGTATGATATATGCCAGTGCGTCTCGACTAGGGCCTTAAACATTAATTACATCAAATTTGAAGCAATAAGTAGGGTTCCTGGAAATAAGGTATGTTATGTATACTGTCCATGAAGAATACACTAATTTGAATTCAGCAGTAGACCAGGGGCCACTATTGCAAAATGTCGTACGACAAATAAATATCATACCATAAAATTATGTCGTGTTAAATTATAATGTAAAAATAACGCACGGTATTTGGTGAAAGTGCCTATACTCAATTCATATCTCAACTTTTATAACGAATGAGATACAAATGGAGCTTAAGTTCAAAGTTAAGCTTTGCAGTTGAGTTTTGGATTTCGTCCACTCTCGTATTCCGGCGACCTTAATACCTCTTTTCATGTTCTGGTACTGAGCGGGGTTGAAAAGAAAGCTTTGAAAGAAAATATGAAGCGGAAACGAAATATTTAACCACATTTACCCTCATAGTAAATCCTTTCTAATTTCGCTACCGTCTCCATCAGTTATATATGGCGAGTTTGACAAAGAATCACACACTTACAAGAAAGACATTTAGCGGAAACTGTGTGCCAGTCCGTCTGCCCGATCCCGATACATAATTTTAGCTTCTCTTTTAACAGGCGCATAGATAAAAGTTTTTTTTTCCCGCAAGTTGCATCTTTTTTTTTGGGGGGGGGGGGGGG
>JAVFBW010018888.1:5660-18746 GCA_034783835.1 Mopalia ciliata
CGTCATGAGTTGCATGTATTTATACGAAAATGAAACAAATATTAACTGACTGAGACCCCTCAAAATCGGCATACGTATACTGCATTTGAAACTGGACTATCACCATTTCTATGGTAATGTGGAAGTGTATTGTGTGATATTTTGTGTAATGTATTTGTGGCACTATATTCGATTTTATAATTTAATACCTGGCAAATACTTTAATAGCACTCTACTAGAACGACCAGTAGACCCATTCCCTGTCCAGGCCCTAGAATGTGAAAGACTTTCCGACGATTTTTAAAGGTAGAGAATAAAGTAAATTTAAAAAAAATACGGTTGTCAATCATATTTTTAAATTAAATGCAACACATGCATGTATCTTGAGGAATAAAGTCATACAATATTAACATATTAAAGTTAATATCCGTAACACCTCACGTGAATATTAGCTTTTTCTTTCAGCAAATTAACAATATTGGCCCGGTCTCGTGCAGGTGATGCAGTGAAGTAAATAAATACAGCTGGGTATGCGCAATCAAACATCAAAATTGACCCTATCGGACATTATACCATGTTCATTTATCGTCACATATAACAAGGGTTTATAAAGTTTTTCTAGTCTTAAAATCGGCGAATAACTATCAACGAATACCTTAACCATTATAACCATTAGACAATTATTAAACATTTGAATACAAAATAGATAACCTCATTATAGTGTATTTTCAGCGAAATAAAACAATTAATTGGATGCATATTGACATAGAGTACACTTCTAGTTTGCTGCTCAACAAACAGTCGGTGCCGCTCACCTTGAAAGCATGTCGTAACAGGTCTAATTTGTGTCATATTGGTGTTGATGTGGAGTAGCAATTGTGATTTGTATGTATTTCCTGACGAAGATCCAGTGTTTAAATTAGCGCAGTTTGATTATCAGCCGAATTTTTATTCAAATGAATGCAGGTGCAGCCATTAAATGTTAACTGAGCTTAGATTTAAAAGATTAAGGCTTGATTTCCCAGGTGCAGAGTCCCGGTCCGCCATTTTGAATTCAGGCATGTAACCAATTTTGTTCCATTGCTTTAACTTCAAACATTTGTTTTGATAACAGTTTGCTCATGTTTATAAACACAATACTTTGACATATGCTTTGGCCCACATAACTATCATATACTTAAGTATAAACTAGTAAATGTGAAATATTTTAAGTTGGTCATGTTGATTTATTTGAGCAAATATATGTTTCTTAAAGTTGATCACACTGGCAAAGGGATATCCATTAATTTAAACAGCTAAATTTTCAGATATTCCTGACATTGATTTACATTTATCTTAGTTACCATATAGTTAATGATCGTGTTATACTGTATTACCAAATAATTACATATGAAAAATATGTCTGGTTGGCGTTTATTAACATATAATTGTTATCGTATAAATTATCTGTGCATTCATATTGTGATTCCTATCCTTAATTTGCAAAAAGTTATACATCAATTAACATTCGTAGTATGGTCATTCTTGTAATTGTTTGCAATGCGTTATTTTTTATTCACAGATAACATCAAAGAAAAATTTAACAAGTCCAAGGTAAAAACGTACAAGTTAAACAAAAATATGTGAAGTTGGGCGTATGCTCAACCCCGTCTTTCTACCGATAATGTATTTTATTTAAGTCGAAAGACTGTTACTGAATGTCTTACATCACCAGCTCTATCTTAATTCAGATCCCTTCGTCACTTCGTCAAAAAAAGACTCGTAAAATATACAGGTCAAGTCCTCAAACTCCTTAAACCAATGGTAAAGGTGAAGAAATGTGTCTTTCGCAGTTGGGTCAATCGCTTTCAAAACCAAGGGCGGATAACACCTACTACCCTCCAAGTAAAAAGAATTGTTGTCATTATTTTCCATATTTTCCCTTGATTTCATTGAATTTTGCTGCAAAGGACTCTACCACTAGTCAGGCTTCAAATTTTGATTTCCCCCCTTTTGCCTTTCTAAAATCTCTTTGTCATAATCTTGAAAAAGAAATTTGCACAAAAAAAAGTAAGTATTTTAGAATGTGATTTAGATTTAAATTGTACAATGCGTTCCTGAAAGATTATGTGTATCAGCAGACGGAAGGGATTAACTCTCCTGAACCAACTACATGCTGGATATTACCAATTAGCAAAGGGGTATCAGATCAATTGCATGACCGTTGGGGTGTGTACTTGAATTGAATTACAGTTGACATCGTGAACAAACCTTGTCCCAAGTCTAGTTCCTTGTTTTCTTACTAGCAAAACATACTTTCAAATATGAACTTAAGACTGTTAAATGAGAGTTTTCGCTTTTACAATTTTAGCGGCAGCCACACAAAACAAAATCATTATATAAGTTAGTTATGTTTGACGTTGTTACTTATTTTGTTAACCCCGAAAGCTGCTTCCCGTATATGGATTTAGTCGCCTGTCAATTAAATAATAAGTCTTTGAAATTTAGCACATTCAATCTTGCAGGCATTATCTAAAAAACCGTCATGCAAAAATATGAGTCGCAAAATAAGAGTCGCATTTTTGACTCCTTAATAGCAGTGTGTTTCTATACCATGTTGATTGTTGACTATTTTATTCAATCCTGATTATGACAATGGTACACATGGTATATTTGACGAGTTGGTTATCACATTTGACGAATATGGCATAAGAAGTTTGACGACTAAACGTATATATATATAACGAGTCTGTTTTTAACGAGTTGGTCTTTTGATTCATATGTAGCTTGTTGAAGACTTACACATATCAGCCTATCCTGATCAAATGGTTCAATCTCACCTGTTCATGTACACCATGTGGCTCTATTATAATTCATTAATATAATGTACAAAATGTAGAAAATATTGTGTTGATAGTCCAAGGGACTCTAGCTTAAATAGTACTACTGAAGGTGACGTTAAACACCAATCAAGAATGGATCAACCAAGCGATATAAAATGAAATGCCACTACATCTCCACATGATCCCTGCCAAATTTAGGTCATACGGACTGAGAGCGATTGAGAGGGGTCTTAAAGGGAAACCACATGGCAGAAAAGGACCATCGACAATCGGAAAGCTCTTGTTACTGGCGCCGACCCTATCTTACAAGAGGAAGCCTAATCTCATGAAAGCCTTCTTGATCGACAACTTACCCTCTTTCTTACTCTCCCCTGTGTGGAATCGCTTTGTAATTGTTCACCGGGCGCTCGTGCCGACCAGAGCTTGTAGATGATAACTGTGTAGGCTATCGTCATAACAATGATGGGGATAAAATAGAGAACCACAGACACAAACGTGTAGTACAGAGTCCTGGACGGCATGCTCTGCATCGTTTGATTGGTCCCTGGGGAGTAGACCTCCAGTGCGGGCCATTTGTCATTACACCACACCTCCAAGTGGTCGGCCCATTGTCTGCTACCCATCCTTCTATATATCAACATAGGTAAGGCCACACCAATGGAACAAAGCCAAACAAGAACGATGGAGTACCAGGCACGTCTCTCTATTATATGTGCTTTCATAGCAAACACTATCCCAAAGAATCGGTCACAAGCGATGAGTGTTAAAGTTAAAACACTGGCAACCAGCGACAATACTGTGGAACAGAAAACAAAAAGAAACATGTTACTATAGTTTGAGGCTATAATGTAAATGACAACTTTGTAATTGTAAATTTATTACGAATCTGTGCTAGTGTCAGCAAAGAAAGATTTTTTTTTATCTAAAGACTATTGGGATGTCCATATAATATTGATAATTTGTGGATATATATATATATATATATGTAACTACATTGCTGACTTTTGTTAACATTTATTTAATACCGATATGACGAAATTAAGTGAGTTTTTGTGATGAACCTATGATTCATAAGACAACTCCTTATCGTTACTGACGTTGGCCAAAGTTTTGCAGCATAAAGTTTTAGGAAAGTGTTGATTAGTGACTACAAAACAAAGTTATTGTTGTATAGTATTAACAGCCCGGTTAACATATTTGTAGGTAAAACTTTGTATTTTCTTACATATAATCAGGCCTACGTAACATTGTCCCAGTTTCCAATATAATTCCTTGTTAACGGGTCACATGTCAATTTAAAAGGCCTGTTATCATTTCCTTACTTGATAGAAGTTTAACTGTATAACAGGAGAAACGTTTCACTTAATCGTTGAAAATCACCACAGCCTTACCACTCGGTACAAAAACCGCTTTTAAATCTAACCAATCTGGAGTGTTGTGTGCTGTTTTTTTTATGTATAATTGTGTTTTCAGCGACGATAAGGGGGACTTGAAACTGAAATATTATGAACGGAAAGTCAAATTAAAGGTATGTGTTATTATAAAAGTATGTTATCACTTTATAGTTGATCTCAGTTTGGATGGTAATTAACACTCAAATGCATGTATTGCATCAATTACAAGGTGTGTAATGTTTAAACTATTACGTTCCACTTAGGTCACTCATGACTAATAGCCGTTTCTCGTTCCTAATAACTGACTTACCAATACGTTCTAACAAATCAACAATCTTAAAGCCATAAACCTTAGTTGAATATAATACACGTTAATATTACTAACGAAGTGAGAGTCGATTGTGAATTATTGTTTGATTCTGAACAAATAGCAATTAGAGAATTCACCGTTGCGATTCCAACCCAAAATAATATGCACTTCAGGATATTATTTATTGGATGTAGGCAAGGTTGGTTAATAGGAGATACTAAATTTGAAAATAGTTCTTTAGAGAGTTAATCATGGACCAATTTGCCTAATATTCTACCAGTATCAAGCTTGTCATTCTGATGTGACTTCATAAAAACTTAATCTATTAAAGTCATAAAGTATATAATTGACACCTCTTCACAAATTCCTATTTACAATATTGCCAATGCTGAGCAAAAACAATTGCATTAACCTTTTTTTGAAACAATCAATGGATACTTCTGAAAGCAGTGTGAATACTAGGAGCGAGAAGAAGCTTAAATGATGCATTTAATGATTGGTAGGCGCATCATTAAGGTAATGCGTTGAACAATACATTGGTAAACGGGTTAAGACAACCTTTTTAGCGCCTCAAACTTGGAGCACTATCAAGGTTAAAAACTCAAAATAATACCCTAAGTGAGTGGAGAATTTATTTGACAGCACAAAGGTGAAAATTCATTTTCTGTCTCTATCCCAGCACAAGACAAATCTTGTTTAACATATGAGTACAGTATATCCGGGAGGTTAGTCGTTTGATGATGAGGTATTGAACAAGTAACGAGTTCAGACCGTCATTCCCCCGAGACACTATCTCAAGTACACCATTAATTCCGGTAACGTTTAGCTTAAGCGTGATTGATTGTCCGTATTACAGAAAAAATCAATCCGGCTAATGCATGATTAATCTATTATTTGAAATTGTTTAGAGAATAAGCTTAAAGGAGACATTATAAATTGGATGCCTACACCAATGGTAAAACGGTTAAGTCAAAATAGGCTATATTGTAGTACTAATCTGTTACCTTTGTTGTGATACTTCATTCAAATTGAATGTTAGTATTCAATTTTAACTTTTTATCTAGTGTATTCCTCTGATATAGGAGACGAAAATAAGTGCTTTGTTCTTTGACCGATATTGTGCTTTTAACAAGAAACGTAATAAAACTGGGTTGTTGCTGAAAATAAAGAATTTTAATTATTTTTGACAATTCATTGTTAATAGGCTTAACGCTATTAAGTTTGTTCATGAGTTTTGGTTTTAATATATTTCAAACAAGCGCTAGGAAATAATGAGACAAACAAAATGTCATTTTTAAAATACGAGATCAACAACAAAAAACATGATTCAATATGTTGTTTTCTAATCCTGATTGGTTATGTTAAATTTTTGTTTAATACGACTATACATGAACAGTGACGATGAATTTTCTCGAAAATCGATATTTTATTTAAGTGGTCATGACATTGTAGTTCTCAGCTCCATTATAAGCTTAACATTGAAATGATCAAATGCTTTTATATAACTGTTTTGGGGCCCAAATCGAGTAAATAGCAGCAGCAGTCAAATATTGTTTCCAGAATGTAAGCACGACAAATAACAGGCGATTCTTTATTAGATTTCTAGAACGGAATTGAAATAAATTAATTTACATCGCGAACCATTAAAATACATTACCTGAAGATAACATCACACAATGTGAAATAAGTTATAACTGTTTTACGAAATAGCAGCTACATGACAATACAATCCAACTACAAAGCTTAGTGTCGCCTAAAGAAAAATAGATTGTTTGTTTGTTTGATTGATGTTTAACGTCGTACGCAAGGATATTTCACTTATATGATGACGGACACAAATACAGAACATCACAAACAAATGTGCTTTCCTTCACCCTTTAGCTCTCTCTGCGAACACCAGGGCAACAGAAAGCAACCTCTTTTCTCGCCTCTTACGACTGACGAAGCCGAGGGGGTATTTTGCAGGGCCATGGCTAACCCGCTCCCTCACAGGGCAAAAAAGAAGTCTGTTTATAATGCAGCATACATCAGTTGGTAGGCGTTGCAACCCTAACACCGCTTGCAGTTTTATCCGTTTTTGTAAGCGCTCATGAGATCAAGCCCACCTGCAAACCAAAGTGACTTGTCCAGTGGCTGCTGGGATCACTGGGTGGTTTTACGAGGTTGCTGCCGATCCGCTTCCACCATACATGTACATCGATAAAGAGACGTATAGTCATGTGAGTGAAATAGCCTTGAGTACGCAGTTCCAGTTAAACAAACACAAAAATACGTAATTAGTGCCCTCTTCGTTTGCAAACTAGGATTGCCATCTTGACTGACTCATTTCAAATCGTCGGTAATGTTGAAGCCTGTTTGTATAAAATGATACCCAAACGGATGTCAGGCAGCGTTACATCGCCTCATTAGTCCGTGACTTTCCGTGTGTACATTGCTATATTTAGCTGCGATTATCACAAAACAGGATTAACCGAGGTAAAGTGGACTACGCGTGTTTCCGTTATGTTAGTTTAACCAACAGCACATTGACATAAATTAAGAAACGGAGCTTAAGATAAATTGGATCACGGACAAGGTGTCACAAGAATAATTTAGACGCAAGTAAAAAAGTCGCATGTTCTGTTTAGTTATTATTATAGACATGTATATCACACATAAACAAATCGTTTAAAATCAATTATACGACATCCGGATTACAGATGGCACGGGCTGAAAATTTCTCCTTTATATAATTTATTTTGTGGTAATATTATTCTTCTTTCACAAGTATTGGACTGCTGATCAAATTTTATCTGGAGAGGACAGTTGGTCGTTTATTTAACCAAAGTTAAGCCAGATTAATGGCACAATTAAAGGTACAATCCAAGCTATAAAATTATCTGAAAGTTCGCTCTATCGTTAAATACAGCTGTTAAGGGATTTGTTTCAGTCTATCTTTCATTGGCCAATATTCCCAAGTTAATCCGGATTTAAAAATCAATAATAGGACAGTTAATAAATGTTTACGGGTGGAAAGTCAACGAACACAGCTAGTGCAAATTGTATCACGCATCCTTGGGTAGATTAAAAGAAGACATAATTGGTACCATGGATGATTGTTAATTTTTAAGAATGAATGATTTGCGTATAACACTTGAATGCATTATTGTCAAAGCATATCGTTTAATACGTAATTCGTTTTACGACCATCATATCATACACTTGTTTATCGAATTAACTTCGAGGTGTCACAAAGTCAAGCTTAAATTGGTTAAGGCTATAAAGCTGTCCATATTTAACCGGAAAATGAAGCCAAAAAAATCAAGTCGAGCCGTTAATTGTGATCAGAAGTCTATTAACTAGCAGTATGTAACTGCCATATAGTAATATTAGAATTTCCACTGACAAGCTTAACATAATAGAGTAAGGTGACTACTCCAAAGATGGACGAAAAATTCATATTGACTCAATATTTCGGTTTATTATCAAACCTTCATCAGGAGTGATCATCATCATCACTCCTGATGATCCTGATGAAGGTTTGATAATAAACCGAAATATTGAGTCAATATGAATTTTTCGTCCTTCTTTGGAGTAGTCACCTTACTCCCATATAGTAATAACCACGGTTTTGTAGACCAGCACAAAACGGTGACGTCACATTTGAAACATGTGTTAATGTGAGGAACTCTTGGTAGTTTCATCTCTGATCAGGCACTGGGTATAGCAAATGTTTGCGTTTGGACGACAGGCTTAATATTTGTCCATTTAATTGCCGTTTATGGTATATGTAACAGGCACATATTGTACTAGGTAAATGCGTTTCGTTTAGTAAGAAATATTATGATCAAAGAGTGCCAGACGTTTCCCAGAATGCATGATTTTCAAAGTTACCTTCTGATTTAAAGCGCTGAGCGTAGTATTCAAAAATCAAAATATTCGCAGATACCTCCCTCTTTGACTGGGATGTCCCTTACTTGGCCATACCCTAAAAAGCAGCACATACATTCACCAAATATTCAACACTTTAGTAAAAAGCTCGTTTCATATATAATTAGGTGTACACCTGATGACGATACAGGCCTATCTATCGAAAAGTTGTGTTCTATCACAAAACAAGAAGTGGTTATCCAGAAATTGTATAGTTATGCTACCCCACTTCTAAATGTCGTTCAAAACTTATATCGTTTCATATACACTACTCCCTGTAGAGTATCGTTGTTGTCGCTATAGTTTTGTCTATCGATTATTAAAAAACAATGATAAGAATAAAAGCAGAGTACTAAACGCATATTGGCTCAGTATCTATCGAAATTGTTTTGGGCAGGACGGAATAAACAGATACTTTAAGTGATCTTATCTAGACCATTGCTGCGGGTAATGTCAAGGTGTCTGTACAGAGACAGCTCTGTCTCAAATGGGCCAGTTAATATCGATTCTGAGTGTTAGCCCTATCGTAAAACACAGCTGTGAAATGATTTGTCCGGGATCATCTATCATAGATCAATACTCAAAAGAAACTGTTGATTTAAAAATCTTTGTTATTTACATACACGTGGAGGATCAACAGACACAGCTGGGGTTAGCTAGAATAGATCCACAGCCAGGTCCGGGTTTTCACCCTCATGTTAAACCTCAGGGTATTGGTAAGATGTTTTAACTGGCATACACAGTAAAAGCAGGCATACCTTGGCCATTATAATTTAGTAAACACATTCAAATGTGACCAGCAACTAAACAATAACAAACTACAGAAAACAAACCTTGTTTGGTATGGAGGATGTTACATATGTTGATTTTAACGTATCGATTTAAATAGCAACTTGCTGCTTGTTTAAAAAATATTAATGCGAACTATCTATTTTCGTTGTATTTCTAGCTTTTCTAGAAACTTAGATTGAGGCAGGGGGGGTAAAACATTTCAAGTATAAACATGTCTTGTATACATGTACGTTCTCAATACCGACAAAATTAGGCCTAAATGTAGCATCCCTAAACTTTATTTGTCTAAACAAAGTAGGCTACAATTACAATACTATAATTAATACATTTACTCCTACAAGACATGTTTGTTAGATAAAAAAATATCTACCGCTCGTGCAATGTTTATTTACTTTAGGGCACCTCTCTGACACTCGCTCAAATTAAACGTTTTATTATTTCTACCTATTTAGTTCAAGATATTACAAATTACTTTAAATTATCTGATTGCGTTTTGCTTCTCGTTCGGTGTGTATAACATAAATATACGGGTTAACAAGCTACCACGGAAAAACCCTGTTTCCCTAACATTAACTGGTGTCGAGTAGCGCGATTCAGATAGGACTACGTGGCGTCTGGGACTCGGTCACCTGGACCAAACTTAAAGAAATAAAACGATGTTAGTGAGACACAAACAAGACGATAGCTTATCGCGATATAAGTTAAATCAAACAGACATAACCTTTAGATAAAAACACTGAATTTTTATTTGGAAATAATAATGCAATTATCTACTGTTTACTGTTAACCACGAATGAAGAGTTTAATGCGTTGAAAATGAGCGCATATATAAGCTTCTATTCATCGCTGAAAAAAAAAAATGGCCGAGGTAGTCGGTGTGAAGTGATTATGATAAATTCAAGAAAACTGACATAAAGCGAAAACTTATTATGTTATATGTGATAAAAATATCTACTCCTAACTCAAGAATCACGCACAAAAACTCGTAAACTGAGATGAACGAAAAGAGGCTCGCCCACGAGACTGATTATTAGGTAATCAGCATCTTAGCATCAGTTTTCCTAAATATTTTATTACTTGATACACAAAGGGGCTTTATACAGACACTGTACGACTCCCCATATATATATAACATAGTGTAAGAAAATCAGTGTTACGTGAAAGTGTTGAGATGTTTTGGGTTAGATTACAAAATGCACGTTTAGGTAGAAATGAGACAATCGTTAACGTTTAAATGAATAAATATTCAATGTAGTGAGATACTGTTTGCAATAGTGATTTATTGCGCTATAATTTTTATCGGATTAATTAATATCGTGGTCTTTGTTATAGAGCATTGCTGTTCAGTTTTTGAGACCGGATTAAACGTTATATTAGGACCTTCTTTGGGCAGGTCTGATAGACTTGGGCTTCGAGAGACGAAGTCTCACAAAGTTATCGAAGAGTTGTTACCTGATATTTGTATTTCCTGTGTTAAAATTGTCAAATATAGTTGACAATGTTGCTCAGGATTTGTTCTAACCCTCGGGGATTAATTAAAAACTCAATACCCTAGAGACACAGAGGGATAGTACAACATATATATGGCTGCGTCCCATGAAGTCCTGATTAAAGCTATCATCCTGTGAACGCCTTAGAAGTCTGTTTTACGTAGGTGAGCCTTTCCTAGGAGTTGAGCTTTTATTGTGTTGAGAATTTTATCAGCCCGTCACTTATTATTACAGAAGAGCTGAAGGCGTTGCTGAATAAAAATGATTAAACGAAGAGTACTATCATATCGTGTGTTTGATAAAAAGTATTTGCGTTTATAAAAGCTGTACTATACACGCAGAAATAATAATTGGATTTTCACCACAGTCAAATATATGTAATCCTCAGTATTTAAGCTTCCAAAAATATATACAAACATATGGAACAGATTTATATTCCTCTACAGAATAGACTAAATACAACGGGTGTTTTGAAAATCGACCAAGGTGTCTAGCAAGACCTTAAAAACAACATTTAACTTTAACGATTAAGTGTTTACGGTTTATACTCCAATTGTAAACCAGAAACTTCCTGAAGGGGTTCTCACAATCAAATAACTCTGCGCGATAAGTACCATAATTATCACTTGTTTTTTAATTGTAGAACAATTATCGAAAGTGGCAAATTCGTTCATATGTGCCAAGTGCAAGATTCCAATAAACACAATGAAATAGGAGTTTCTACCTTAATGTGAACTTACCTGTAAACCTTGACATACAGTAAATTGTACTATATAAATGTATCGCATATATGTTCGCACAATCATGGTTCACATATAGGCAAAGTTATAAAGATTAATAAAACAGATGAATGATCTCCAGCATATAGGTTCATGTATACCAAACTTCAAGAGGATACCGAACAGAAATATAAATTGATTATCGAATTTTGTCAATACTAAATAATTTTATTTTACTTTTGTATTTATTTATAGCTTGGTCCATATACATGTTTTAAATAGTGACAAATAATTGGGGTTGTATGCACTAGCATAACAGGTTATGCCATTTGACATAAACTACTGAGTTAACAGGAATATCAGAACGAATACCATTTTTAACACCGATGGTTACTCGAATGCAACCTTTTTTTATAAATGAATACACCAATAATAATAGGTTAGCGGAGTAATCTGATACAGAGAGGGTTGTTTCTTATCGTCATGATTTCTACATGATTTATAATTGAAGAACACGGAAGTGATGAATGTTCGTCCATTGGCGCTTCAGTGGTTAGTAAAAGTCGAATGATAGCGGGATCTGATCCCTGGGGGATTATGATTTTTACCAAAAGACCGATTCAGACAATTCTAACAAGTAATGAGACATACCACATTTTCGGAATCACGGCTGCAAATGTCTCTCGATTGAGACACGTTTCTAGTTTTCCCAACGTGGAAAGATTAAAATGGTATATACTTTTAGCTTACATCTAATATAGTCTTTACAAATTTGGAAACTTGAATATAGAATATAGATTACTATTTTTTAGTACAGGACCTTGGCATACACGTAGCTTTCGAAAAAAAGAAGTGATTTGAAGAGACAGAAAAAGCTTTCTTAATGTAGCAAGTGTGTTACAATTCCTGTGGAACTTTAATCATTATACATACACACAGTCTGGGTTTTTATAATTAATATTGCAAATGGCGGCGAACCGCCCTTTGTTGATATTGATATTTGTTGTGTGTATAAGTGACAATATTTGTTGCCTTTCGTATAAGTTTTTAAAAAAGGAAAATTGCTACAGAATATTACATCTGATGCCTATTAAAGGCATCTGGCTCGGGGGATTTGCAAATCGTGTCGACAACATCCTATTCGGATTTTGTAATCTGGCACCAAAGTTTACATTTTAACATAACACACCAGTAAAAAAGGTGTAACATAACTCACAAGGTTCAGGCAAAAAATAAGCAAAGACAAATTGCTACAGCATGAGATTTACGAACGTAAATTATCAGATTGTGCTGTGGAATAACGTTATTGGCTCAACATGGATTGTGATCGGAGGCCGATGTTCGTTATATCAACTTCAAGGTAACATTGTAAAATAGAAAGTGACATGACACACGCCAAAAAAGGTTCATCGGTAGAATTCAATTTTACGGAGCCTGCTTCATTAGGCTTAATGCTGATCAACACTTTTTTCTGGAGAGCATGGATGAAAGAATTGTGTAATATTGGACGGCATACTCCATGTCGACCTATATACACGGCATGTGTTGATACACACACTGTAGGTTTGAGAGGAACCGAGAGGATCTTTTCGCATGTAAAAAGTCTTGATATCGACTCAAAAACTAATCTTTATTTGTTTGAGTTTGTTTCGTTAATCATTCGACACAATA
>JAVFBW010018999.1:0-18744 GCA_034783835.1 Mopalia ciliata
CCGGGTTCGATTCCCGGTGGAGGCAAGCAAATTTTTCTCCCTTCGTTTATTTAAAATATATAAGATTTGAGAGGCCCGCGATCGTGGCGGATGAATTTCCAACCTTCACCACGGGTTGAGATAGGCGGGACGTAGGGCTAAGACGGAGGAACTAGCCCTATTAATTGTGCTAGGGACACATCTACCATAATCCCCGATTTAAAATCGAAACAAGGTTTATCCTTTGTATATTTGATCGGGGTTTAACGCCATACTTAATGTCATTTCACTGATATAAAGCCTTGTCAGTCCAATGAGTGATCACCACTGACAACAATTAAAGACAACAGAGCACAACAAAAGGGCGCAATACAAAGGCCTCAAAATCTGATCAGCTTCCTGTGTCACATGATATCAAGGATTCCCAATGCGCACATGAATCTTTCTCCAAATCATGCGGATGGTCGGAGGGAGCTTCCCGATTGCCTACATGCAGCATTCTGTATCTCTGATCGTCTATCATATCATGTAGCCTAGAGATACAGAGTTTGAGCGCTCTAAACGGTGTAATTTTAAGTTTATACAATTACCGACTTTTATGTGTTCAGTAAACTATTGTCCAACAAAGTTTAGTAATCTGAACGCTGTGATACATTTGTCATTTGTCAACCAGGTCAAGAGGAAGCTCCCTCTCATCTATCTGTATATAATAACACTTTCACATCCGATTATAAAGAAAAATATCAAATCTTCAAAGACCTTAATCTTCATGTACGGGATCAACGTATTTTTATATTACTTTTATTTACTTTTTCGATGTAATTCCAAATTATATTCACGTTGTCGTATGAGTGAAAAAACATTAAGTACGACGTTAATCGCATTCAAACAAACATACCAGTTATATACCATTAATCACTATTCTTGTGGTAGAAAAGTTGCGTTCAGCACAGAAAACCCGCGAACTTCAGTTGAGTGCATGCATACAAACCCACATTTTCTCCAAATGGATGGACCCCAGAGGTGAACGATACGTATGAACCAGAAACTTGGATTTTCTGTAGCTTATCCTGGAGAGTCATCCTCAACGGAGCCCCAATCCTAACGTACCAGTAATTACTAGTGTAAATACAAAGCGTTAGTAATTTTATGGCACAATGCACCGATTGTCGCCAAAGTTAATTCCTTTAGCGATAAAGTAACGATATATAACCGTATATATATTGATTTTGTTAATTTACGGCGGTATAAATGTCGTTTGACCGCGGACTTTTCATTTGCGATAACACGGCCCTAGCTGTTTATAACGCAGGGCTTTGAAGATCGATTCGCTACCAAGTACCAACCACCAGGTATACCATCCGGCTCTCCACCAAACGCCGTCTTTTTGTATTTGTTTAGGATTTAACGCCGTGTATGGATACATATGACGGTGCACCACCCTTGACGCCGCTGGCAACAAGCCGAGACAAGACAGGATATTCACAGGAAGCAATACAAATACATCATAAACAGATCCACCTCATATTGCCCCCTTGGTTTTGGGAGCAGCAGGGCAACAGGAAGCTCCTTCTTGCGTCATGATATTGAACTTTCTTCTAGTCTGACGGCTGACAGCAATTTGGCCATGCCAGTATTTTCACGATGTGGCTCCAGAAATCGCGGGGATGGTTTTTGCGAGGTTTTCCCTCCGATTGTTCACCATTATTGCCACAGAGCAGTGTAAAAGGAAGACTCAGGCGTCATATAAGTGGAATACCCTAGACAACGACGTTAATGCACAATCAAACAAACAAAAAAGAAATTCCTCTTGTAATTTTTGGTCCTGGCATTAATTGAAAACTGTCTAAATGTCACATTACGCAGCCTGTTGTTTTGAACTTTAAAACATCCGGCGAACTACAGATAGTTTAGAAAGGTACGTGGGCGGTACTTGGAAAACTGATAAACATCTAATCGAATACTTCCTGGGTTGTTATTCAAAGTGGTTTGTTGATATCTTTGAGGCTTTTGCTGGGAGCGATTCATGGAGAACAAATGTGCATTGCTTTACATAAAAAAAAAACATTTACACCGATAATTAAGTGTCATGTCAACAGACTAGTCGTCAAAAGAACTGAATGGTGCATGAAGTGAGATTCAATTCTTCGCAAGAAATGTGATCCGTTTGAATCCGTTTCTGGAATTTGATGCTTAATTGGTCGATATGAAGTGGTGTCAAATGGTACCATATGAAACAATCAAGTGAGAATGAGTAGATAGTTTGTTAACAACAGCAATATGATCGGTTGTAATATAAACAAATTGCGTAAGAGGCGATTTGCAAACTCCAACGGGTAACTATGTATGGTAGACTTTATAAACCATATGGGTTTTGTCTATACGAAATTAACTACCGTTCTGTAAATAATTCAGAAAGTATAGGGTAAGGCATGAAAACCTACACGCTTATCATGTTCACTGTATTATGTTTCCTTCGCTATATATCGTGTTGTTTGAGTTCCAATCATAAGTTGCCTCGCTTTGAGCTTAACCCAATTGACCATATATGGTTAATAGTTTACCATATATGATGTTGTCTACGTTCCAAACGGAAGTAGACGGGACTTATTCTCTGAACTGTTAATCCATGTATTAGACAGTAGCTAAAGAGTTTGAAGTTGACAGCGGTAAATGTGTGGAAGATAGTTCATCGATTGTCAGTAGTTTACATCTTGCTGTCATACAAATGAAACAATAGGTTTGGTAGGAAATATTTACATACAATTTAAATGCCTTTGTGATCCTTGAGTTAAGCTACACCATGAAGCTTGTTTGTTGTGGCGTCTTTGTAAGACGTCTTGTGGTTTTCGCCATTCTTTGTTGTGGGGGGCTGCATGTTCCCCTGATGCTCTCAAAGCTGAAAGGGAACAGAACGCCGGTATGTTTGTGGTGTCTGTAGTACGTCATGTAATTCTCCTGTATTTGTCTAGTCTTGTCCCTGTTTGTTGCCAGGGGTGTCGAGGGTAGTTTCCGTCACCCACTGGACTGTCACGTCGTTATATAAGTGAAATGCCCATGAGTACGACGTTAAACCCAAACGAATAAATCGAGGTAGATTTCCTTCAAGTAATTGACTAGCACACCGTCCTATGAATGAAATAACCATAACTGGTACCTTTATCATTGTTCATATAGAGAAACTCAGTAATTTATTTAGCTCAAAATTGGGTGTTGTATTTTGTCTTTCATAAGCTGCTCTTATAATTTAAGTTTACTTCATTAAGCCCCGTTCACACGATGCGACTTGTAGTATCGTCTAGTCGAATTTAGCTTGTCGTATCAACCGAAGTTTGGCGTTGAATACGATTCTTTTCTCGCGTGAATATAATAAAAGAACGTAACTGTGTTGCCATGAAAACGAATAGTCAAAATGGACACTTCCAGCCATGAAGAAACGCAACTTGCGCTATTACGTTGTTCTACAGCCGCGACCCTACAACAAAGTAAAACTCCGCGAAACAAAAACAAATCAGTGAGGGTTCGACGTGGATTTCGAAGCGAGGTCCTTCGTGCTCCCAATGCTCTTCTAATAGAATTAGCGGTGGACGATAAATAATAATAAAAATATGAAATTACATATTATCTTCAACTCCAAGCTAAACTCCAACCAGTAACACTGCTTTTACTTCTAAACATTCAAAATATCATCAACCAAGACAGATACAGAGGGCTAAGACTATTTGAAACCGACCATACACGTATATTTGTAATGTAAATTATATAGTAAGGCCTGTGAAGTCAAGATACTTTTATGTTGTTGCATTGCTATTTGGTTCTTTTTCAAATAACTTTGGCCTAATCTGTTAATTTAAGTTTTGATTTATTATAAGTCAGTAGGGCAAAGTCAATAAAACAATAAAAAGGTCATACCGTACTTAAGGGATTCCCAAAAAATTTGGGTCAGTATGACCTATCAAATGTGACAGTTGGCACAACAGTAGTCACTGTTCGTATCAAATTATATTTGATGATAATAGCTTTTTTAATTCATAAAGGTGCATACATACATATACACAATTTTACAGTTAAATAAAACTAGCACAGCTGTTAGAGATAATTAATACGATTCCTTGTGGTAGGTTTAAGTGTATAGGCCTATTATAAATGTCAAATATATACTGACTTGTCATCTCTCTGCCGTGGGAACACATTTGCTCAGCCGATGGGTTTTCTTGCTATAATAGTCTTTGTGTTTGATATTCCACAAAATTCCTTGGCAAATATAAAACTGAATAAATCTTTCGTTTTCAACGAAACTAAATGGCTCCAAGCGTTTTTGTCAACCATGAAAACACAACAAAACAAAGGTAAACAAAGGGCAGTAACTCATGTATAAATCCCAATGCGCCAATTTGATTGGTTTAAACCTTTCGACTAGTTGAAAGAATTAAAGCATGACATATTTCAATCAACTCACTTTCAACTGATCGTATTCAACTAAAATCGTTTCAAATTGGTCTGTTTACACGCTTCAACTCAGTTGATTTCAACTAGTTGATACTAAAAGTCACACCGTGTGAACGGGGCTGTATACCTCATGTTATGTTAAATTATTTGGTTTTCAGTGGTCAAAATCGTTGCTCTGTTGTTGAAAAAAAAAAATGCGATGTTGCAAGATTCCGGCCATTGCCGTGTAGAGATAGCTAGGGCATTCACTGGAACTCGGACATGACATTTATTCTGCTCACTGCAACAGTTGCCCCCTTGGCTTACATGGCAGTTTTCTTTCATTTAAGAAACATTGATGTACCGCGTTTCATAAATGGGGAATATAAGTCTATGTCGCTAATGTTTGCTATTGATAAAAGTACCTCAGAAGAAATACACTTTAACAGTTATACAACATGAACTTTCAGCTCTCCACTATTGATATTTAACAAGTTGTTCTCGATCATAAATCGGAAAGAGTTGTCCCAAAGAGAGGACGGTAGCTGTATAAGTTAAAAGATTTATCACAGTCCAAATATAGCGTCTTGTACTTTTGCAGTACAAAACACGACATTTTCTCATTTAGTGTATTGCTTTCGCTGTGCGTGACTGTACAGTACTTGTTAATTAAAAAGTGATCACTGATAACTACTGTCATAATTCAGTAGTATAACTGTTAGTTACTGTTAACTACTAGTTAATGTTAATTATACGGGGCAATAAAATAACAGGTTTCGTGGAAAATTTATCGACTTACCTATCCTAAACTATTTTCTCTTGAAGTTTCTATTTTGTCGCGTTCGATATGCGGTAAAACCCATGATCGGTGATTCGAGCGATAGCTGTTACCCTCTCACTCAACCACTCACTCACTCAATCACTCCACCAACCAACTCAATCACTCACATTCAATCACTCACTTAATCACTCACATTTACTCAACCACTTAATCACTCACTAAACCACTCACTCAAACAGTCACTCAACCAATCACCCACTCGCTCACAACCACTCTCTCCCTCAACCACTCAGTCACTCAACCAATCACTCACTCAATCACTCACATTTACTTAACCACTCACATACTCACTCAACCACTCACTCAAACAGTCACTCAACCAGTTACCCACTCGCTCACAACCATTTTATCCCTCAACCACTCAGTCACTCACTCAATCACTCACTCAGTCACTCACATTTACTCAACCACTTAATCACTCACATACTCACTCAGCCACTCACTCACTCAGCCACTCACTCACTCAGCCACTCACTCACTCAGCCACTCACTCACTCAGCCACTCACTCAGTCAACCACTCACTCAGTCAACCACTCAGTCAACCACTCAGTCAACCACTCAGTCAACCACTCAGTCACGCAGTCACTCACGCAGTCACTCATTCACTCAGTCAACCACTCACTCACGCAGTCACTCACGCAGTCACTCATTCATTCTCTCACACATTCAGTAAACCACTCACTCACTCATTCAATCACTCACTTAACCTCTCACTCACTCAACCATTCACTCACTCACATAAGCACTCATTCAACCAGTCAATCACTGACCCTACCAGTCACTCAACCACTCACTCACTCAACCACTCACACACTTAATTACTTACTCATTCCCTAACCGAACCACTCCATTACTCACTCAACCACTCACTCAACTACACACTCACTCAACTACTCAACCATTCACTCAACCATTCACTCTCTCAAGCAGTCACTCAACCTCTCACTCACTCAACCATTCACTCACTCAACCATTCCCTCACTCAACCATTCACTCACTCAACCATTCACTTACTCATACACTCACTTTCCGTCTTTTACCTGGGCTGTGTGTTAAAATCATAAGATTGCAAACTGCACTTGCTTTGGGCTAGAGGGTAGCAAAGTCTACTGGGTAGCAAAGTATAGTAGACGATATAGCTGCTCAATTTTTCGCCAGTAGAATTTTTCCGGTCGTGACAATGACTCTTAGATGTACCCAAGATATCTTGTTTTGAACTTTTTGTATTTGCCGATCTGTGTCACCATTGTTTAAGTGTAATCCCTGAGGCACGACGGTAAACACTAATGTATAATCCCTGAGTTTTACAAACATCAGAAACTAGATATTCTTAACATAGACACCCCACGTGCTGACCAATTAGTGACTCATTTAAATATGTCTGGTAAACATTTAAATATAAGATTTGCACATATGTGGTTCATAAGCGAATTAGTTGTTGTATGAGTCTTCCTTTCTTCGTGCGATAAATAATTACCACTATCCCATCTACACCGACTCTGGTCGTCTGGTAGACGAGAACAAGTATAATGTTATATTCCTTAGCGAATTGGCTGGTAATTGGCTTAGAGACGTTTTAAATTGTGATGTGACAAAGTAACTATTGACTGATTGGTGTTGTACTTGAGGGTATTTCACTTACATGACGATGGTGTCCTTCCAAAGAGCGAAAAGCAACACAACCGTTAAGTGAAGTATTTTATTCAATGCTTTGCTGGAAAAATAATGATCCGCCATAGCAGACGCTATATTTATATTCAATGAAATTGTCTTTAGCCTGAGAGCTGATGGCGCCGAGCGTAGAGCACAACATATTTGTGAACAGGACCAGGCTTAGAATAGTAGGGGACGATAGGTCGACATTGACAAATTCAATTACAAGTATAAACTCTGCTTAAACCTGGTATGACTACAACAAATCCAGCACTTAATTTAAATTCACCTTATGAATACGGAAGTTTCGGGGTTTAATGTTAACACAACTTAGTAACGTTCGTTTTTGCAAAATGCCGTTGCCACTGTACGGCATGGGAGGGCACTTTGTAAGGTGCATGCTTTTGTTGATTTGTAGTTGCGACTACAGGACTTTGCCTTCTATTCAGCATTGTGATTGGCAGAGAAAAAAAAGAGAAATTCAACCAAGTACAAGCCCACCAAGAAGGGTAATCCCCTAAAATCGTTACTAAAAATCGCACGGCGAGAATACACCTTTACCAATATTTAACACGGAATGCTATTGGGTTCACAGAAGAACATAGTATTGACATCGTTACATTTGCAGTCAATAATATTCCAAGCTACAAACAATGAATCCATAGAGTTTTCTTAAAGTCTATCTCGTAACCTACACTATGTTTTGTCTGAATTTGAAACTTGAGTGCATGTGTTACTAGCACTGAGTATTGATGGAAATAAAAGCCGCGTTCTTTCTATCTAAAATTTTATCATGACATGGAGCCTTAATTTATTTGAAGAAACGTGCAGTGTGGACTCGATGGTGCAATTTTAAGGTTTGCTCTTGACAGTTATTATGTGTCTAGTTGATACTTATCATTAATTTGTGATACATTGGACTTTTTGAGATATGTTATGTCAAGGAAGAGATCCAAGCGCCCAGAATCTTTTTAATAGTAATACAGCTGGCTAACGGTTGCCAATCCGAAATTGTTGCATACCGATACATAACTAAAAACGAGTTCTATCCTCCAAGATGTTCGGAGCTCTTTATCCACATTGAATGCAGAGCGTTTACACGGTTCGACCGCTTCACGCGCTATAGCTATACTGAAAAACAAAAACTAAACTAAAAACAGTCCTTATACTTTGCCAACAATATATGGGTTGGACTGTTAGTGGTTTGATCTAAAGCCTCGTAGAGGCGGTTAGAATTTATCTCTCTTGAAACATCAAACAGATGATACGCCTGTCCCCTGATTTGTACTTCAGTCCTCAGACAAAACATAGAGTGGCAGCGGGCTCCTGTGTATTCCACAGTTTGTTTCCTGCTTTTCGATAAAGACGTCACGAAGGCCTTGTTTAACGATCAACCTCTGTGGTAATTTGTTTTTATGACAATGCATAGGTTTAGAATCAGAATGATCTAGAGATATTTTATGTTCAGTCACGAGGTTTTGGTTAAGAGAGATCACTCATGTTCGGTCATGACGACTTTGATGAAGACAGATCAGTCATGTTCGGTCATGGCGACTTTGACCCAGAGGGATCACTCATGTTCGGTCATGACGACTTTGATCCAGAGACATCACTCATGTTCAGTCATGGCGACTTTGATCCAGATATATCACTCATGTTTGGTCATGACGACTTGATCCAGAGAGATCACTCATGTTCGGCCATAACGACTTTAAAATTAAATTAACACATTAGCACAAAATGCTTCCCTCGCTTGCATTCATGCTTGACGCCATGGGGAGGGAAATGGAATGAGGCATTTCGTTTAGAGTGGAACCCTTTTGTGGTTGATATTTAACATTAGCACAAAAGGCTTTCCTCGCATACATTCACGTTCGACGCCATGGAGATGCAAAGAACATTAAGGTGTATAGAGAAGTGTTGAACCGTTTGTTGGTTGATATTTAATATTGACCCAAACTGGCCATTAGCCGACCGTATTGTCAATCTTGTTTTACTTGTCTAATGACTAGTAGTCCATAGATCTTGTTAAACATCAAACGCCAAATCTATTTGATCGTGTCATCTGTCTTGTCCATTAAATATTGTGCCCCTACCAGCGGATTCCTTAGACTGTCGTGACATTGTTGGAGGAGGGAAATGAATGGACTTTTGTTAAAACAGACATTCTTAAGGCAGCCACTTTATCGACTTACAGATCAACAGCCATTGAGGAACAAAAACAATAATGTTTTAGGATAAGATTGCCTTTCGATCCTCTCTTGTGTCTACCTGCAGATAATTTGGTTAGACCAGGATTTACAAGATGTATCTGATTTGTTGAAAATGACATATAGCATTACAGCACATGTTTAGATAAGCAATTTTCTTAAAAATAAATTTCTGTCAATGATTACAAAGTCACGAATATTTCATCCTGAGTTAGGACTTGTTACAGATTGTACTTGCTTGTTTCGTATTTATATTGTTGTAGCAGGCAGTTGGAGGTAAATTCTTCTTACCCTGTTACCCTCTCATCTGCAAAACAATGGCAATGTCTTTGTGGTTTATTTGTATAGCACCTTGTGATTATCCCGTATTGTCATTGGTTGTTAACGTTGTCTTAGATAGTCGTTATGTCATATGAACAAATTTAGCTTAACACACGGACTCAGATGTAAATGCGCACGTGCTTCTTGAAATCTTTCTCCATGCAGCAAAAGCGGAAATAGTTCGAATAATTTTTGAAAATGCTACAAATTCCTGATTCTTGAATTTATAGGGCCTATAGTAAACAGCTTCTCCATGCAAATAGCATTTGTGTCTCCAATGTCGTTGCATATGATCTAGGCCGTTTACACACAGGTGATAACAGAACGAGTCAGACCGTTGATGCCCGGGCTACATCAAATCCATTCGATACATCCCAGCAAACACTCTACGTAGCTGCAAAATTGTATGCTAGTTATGCATTGGTAACGTTGCAAACTAACCAAAAATCAACATTACTGCAACGTAAATCTAAGACGAAATTTGCTTGTTAGTTTTTACCAGTTGATATAACGTTATTATGTCTTTACCAATGGGTTGTGACAACAATATACACAAGAAGAGGTTAGGATATGAAAACTAATAGTAGCGCTGTTTTAGAAAGTTATAGCGTATTTATTACACGTGTTCTGGATCGTGCTAGTTGTTTGACTGTTTCTCACTTTCCATGTCAACTCGACGATAATATCACGGAAAACTATATAGTCTGTTAGAATGTATCTAGAATATTGTATTTTTCGTCGCTATTAAATAGCTTGCACCCCTGTCTCATAGCGCTTCATCTTGATAATTATGTAATAAAGAACACACTCTACCCTAGTGTATTTCATACATATCCGCTAGTAACCTCCCACTTGGGGATTCGTACGTTATTCCTGACTACTATCACTAAAATAATTCTTCCGTAGCTTGCCTGTGTCGTGAGAGGAATGTGATAGCTGAGATGACACTTGTCTGAGGTCAATTGAGACGATGTATCCAGGTGAAAAACGGATATATTTTTGTTCTTTTCGTCGGAAAACCCTGGTAGTGAATGTATAGCATGTTTATTATGTAGCTTGCAACCGACATTACTTGTGATTAACTTTATATGTTGTCTAGGTTAAGGGTTATTAACTGATTTCACTCCACAGATTTATACATAAGTCCAGATGCCTTGTAATTGCATTTGACTTACCCGTCTCTCTTATTGTAGACACGTAAGATATCCACAAAGCCAAGCTGTAGTTGTTAAAATACATGGCATCAAACTAAAGATGTTTTAATAACGTTATTGTAAGAGTACGCTGTGTACAGTGATGGAAAATTTTGAACAATATCTACATTTAAAAAACAATTATCATAATTTCTTAAGTAGCAGACGATACATACCCTTCAGTAGCAGACGATACATACCCTTCAGTAGCAGACGATACATACCCTTCAGTAAGCAGACGATACATACCATGTCTTTTTCAGTGTAATGTTATTATACAAAAAAGGACATTTACATTTGAGACCTTTTATACTAGGTTAAAACACATTTCCAATCCATGCGATTGAAATATGATACTAGAATTTACAATATGATAGATGGACTGAACTGATAGATGATAATGTACCAATCATCCGTTTGGATGATACGGCATTGATCATAAACAATCAGGTTTAATTTGTCTCAAATTTGACCAAGACTTATCTTCTAATTAAATGAAGTCGAGCACTCTAAAAGCAGAATGATTAATTTCCACATTACCTTGAGATTACAAGAGCTTTTAACATAGATCCCATCTTATAGGCTGTACAGTTGTTGCAATTTACAAATGATAGTGCTTATTGCATGATGTGATCCATTCGTAAGATGTCATTCTAAATTTTGTAACGAGAGTTCCCGGATTTCTTTGATGTTAAGACTGAATTAAGCTACCATTAAACCAATGCACTATTTCAATTTTATGTAATTACCGACGGGAATACGTGTATCGGCAGCTCTATTTAACATGGTCCGGAACGCGTTGATTTGCCATGTGTTTTATTCCAGAGCCAAGGATTGTGGAAAACGAAGGAATACATTGGATGGTTTTGGAATTTTTTTTTTATCATTTGAATTTTTACTGTATCCCATCAATCATATTTTGGCCTTTGCTTGTTTGTTTATTCAAGATATGATGATAATTTAACAACGTTTAATTTTAAAAAAATATAAAAGGATTTAGTCACACTGCGTCTTCTCTGTCAGACTTTTAATCTTAAAAATAAAACATTTTCTTATTATCATAATTGACGCCAAGATTTAAACATCTGATCGTCAATCCGATTATTTTGGTCTAAAGAGTAGAAGACGGAAAACTTTTCAACAAATAGGCGATTAAAAGTATCAATCGAAATAAGCCGGAAACTAACTTTTATATTAAAAACATCATATATCAGTTATTCCCTGATATTAATGACTGATTCCCGATTTTGGTTCGTAAAGATAACTTTTGAGATGAACTGCATATATCTGAGCTGTATTCAAATAACTGCTAGCGTCTTGTTTATACTCCAGTGTAGTCTGCTAAAAGAATTATTATTAGCGTAATGTTTTCATACTTGATGATTTTGTATAATCCAATCCGCTTCAGTATCTCATTACAAATTCCTCAATTCCGAAATAAAAAATCGAACTCGTTCTAGATAATTATACTAATTCTAGATTACTTTTTTGCCGTTTTACTGTATCACATTTCTATTTTCATCATTTTTGTCCGCTGCTTCCAACTGTATGAGCCCTATCAGTCATTAGAAGACAAACTAACTTAACCATGATGCATTGCGATTCCAACACACGTACACTGTGTTACAGCTTGTTACATAATGTCCACCTAACGTCAATCAATAAGATCGAAAACTATATGTTTTGATTACATATTGCAGCATGTATCTTGTGCAATAATCTTATGCATGTAATTTACTCATGCATTCAATGTGCAGTCATTATATTTATTTCTATCATGTATTAAACAGTTAACTACTTTAGCAAAGCATTGAGATATATCTTAAATGGTGCTACAAAAACGGAAATTAAGAACATTTCTGAACGGAAAGCTATAAATAGTTTTACAAGTGAAAATCACGTATGTAAACTCATCTCTCAGCCTTGACGACGAACTAATTCTTGAGTAAACTTGATCAAATAATTTGCTACAAAACATATGTGTTTCAAAACTTGTTCAGAGCAAGATTTTACATCGATGTAACACTAGTGGTAAACAAAGTTGGAGCAATTGGTCCTTGAAATAATGTAAAAAATGTATCGACTTTGAGGACCACAAATTGTGGAACTTGTTTAATGGTATCTACCCCTATTATTCTTTTATATGGCACTTGTAGGGCAAGAATATCTAAAGTATGAAATCAGAACATAGGACATCGAACCACACATCTGATGTGAATAAGCAGTATCCCATCAGGAATCATTATTGTTGTAAATTTTGTTCATAGTCGGTTTAACTGAATAAAATAAAGTCGGTTCCGTTAAAGATCTCAATGTGTTGAAAATGCATTTAAGTTATTTCATACAGCAGCATGTAGAAAGCACGACTTGAGTTTTTCTTATTATTAAGTTGGTAGAGAAAAGACACGTACTTTAATTATATGATCTTGAGAATTATGTAAAACAAAATACACATCACCTTTGTTTATTTAATACATATCTGTTTTTAGGTTACTGCTATAATACAGTATGTCCACTAAGTTCAATAAGGTAGTAAGACCAATATCTTGGAACCTTCTGTGACTTCGTTTTGTCGATTGAAATAAGAATAACGTACACAATCAAAAATTGCTTTTTGTTGTTAAATCAGACAGAGATATATGTTCCAATAAATATGACTCTTCTACGAGCAATTTGCATATTTTGATTGATTACCTTATATCAATGAATTGCAGAAAGTGGTTCAGATAAGAACCTATCGTGCTTTTGTCTAAAATGACTCGTGGTGGCCATTAGAATTACAGAATAGGATTGGTTAGAAGAGTCAATTTTTTCTCAAATCGCGAGGAGTAGACCAGACTGACTTCATCCACCACGTACCCTATTTCTCCGTCTTCTCTTTGATAAGGGAGTTTAATGACGTGATCTACACTGTTAAATCAGAAAGTTAACCGCATTACAGCGACATTAAAATAAATGAGAAATATAAATTGCGTATATGTTATCAGCTTGAAAAAACGTGTTTTATTAGAATTTTTGTTACACAATTGCGATTCAGAAACGGACAATCAAAGCCAAATTATTTACCAAATGTGAATTCACGCTGTGTTCAGTCTCTTGAAGGAGATAGTATTTCACCCAGTTTTAAACAAGAATTAAATCTAGAAATTGTATAGCTATTTAATAAATGAATATTTTTTATTGACTGTGGTAAGGTGACGTATGAAGACGGGAATGTTTAACAAAGTGTTCGGTCTTTAACAGTGTCCGGGGTGGTTGGTAAACATTTCTGTTCCCCTGGTTCTCGCAGGGCTAAGGGGCAACACGAATCCAATATGCTTTTGATTTCGTTTTATTACGTCTTGTGATTTCCAATGTTATATGTGTTTGTTGCCTATGATGGTGGAATGGGTTCCTCCACCTATTGCCCTGACGCGACGTCTTATGAGTGAAATAACCTAAAAAGGGAACACCTGTTAAGTTTTTGGTCTGTTGTGGTCATTTGTGGTAATGAATAAAGCTAATTGTTTTTAATGATAATAAACAATTTTGTTTCAATAAATAGATATCAAAAATTTGGGTTTGAACATGCAATGATTCTTTTCCCCATACGCATACGTCATCAAGCTTCTAACAAATCAAGCGCGTAAGATTTTTCATCATTTTTAGTCTATTTTTATCGCTAAATTAAATATAAAAGAGAAAAACAACATTTCATTTGTTGAACAAATGTTTTAAGACATGTTTCCTCAAATGAAAATAAGTTTTTATTAATGCTTGTGGACATAGAGAAGATACTGCTTCCATTAAACCAGGTGAGAGCTTTTAACTCAATGTAATTTTGAAGAACAAGGGTAATGTCGACCATATCACCGTTCGCGGTGGCTAAATCTATGTCCTTGGTACAGAGATTTGCAGGGTTTTAGCCCTCGTGACAGAGTAATGTTTTGCTTTCTGTGGTATTATTGTTGTGTATACAGACATTGCCATTCATTGACATATTTAATGCTTTTTTCGATGTCAGTACAACTTGATTAAATCCCAATAGAAAATCAGTAGGTCATCATGGTGTGGGAGGAAGGATGGGTACAACTGATAACAGCAGATCAGTAGGTCATCATGGTGTGAGAGGAAGGATGGGTACAACTGATCAATAGCACATCAGTAGGTCATCAGGGTGTGAGAGGAAGGATGGATACAACTGATCAATAGCAGATTAGTAAGTCATCATGGTGCGGGAGGGAGGATGGGTACAACTGATCAATAGCAGATCAGTAGGTCATCATGGTGTGGGAGTAAGTCTGGGTACAACTGATCAATAGCGGAGGAGTAGGTTCATCATGGTGTGGGAGGGAGGATGGGTACAACTGATCAATAGCAGATCAGTAGGTCATCATGGTGTTAGAGGAAGGATGGGTACAACTGATCAACAGCAGATCAGTAGGTCATCATGTTGTGAGAGGAAAGATGGGTACAACTGAACAATAGCAGATCAGTAGATCATCATGGTGTGAGAGGGAGGCTGGGTACAACTGAACGATAGCAGATCAGTAGGTCATCATGGTGTGTGAGGAAGGATGTGTACAACTGATCAATAGAAGATCAGTATGTCATCATGGTGTGGGAGGAAGGCTGGGTACAACTGATCAATAGCAGATCAGTAGGTCATCATGGTGTGAGAGGGAGGCTGGGTACAACTAATCAATAGCAGATCAGTAGGTCACGATGGTGTAGGAGGAAGGCTGGGTACAACTGATCAATAGCAGATCAGTAGATCATCATGGTGTGGGAGGGAGGCTGGGTACAACTGATCAATATGAGATCAGTAGGTCATCATGGTGTGAGAGGAAGGATGGGTACAACGGATCAATAGCAGATCAGTAGGTCATCACGGTGTGAGAGGAAGGATGGGTACAACTGATCAATAGCAGATCAGTGGGTCATCACGGTGTGAGAGGGAGGATGGGTACAACTGATCAATAGCAGATCAGTAGGCCATCACGGTGTGAGAGGGAGAATGGGTACAACCGATCAATAGCATATCAGTAGGTCATGACAGTGTGAGAGGAAGAATGGGTACAACTGATCAATTGCAGATCAGTAGGTCATCACGGTGTGAGAGGAAGGATGGGTACAACTGATCAATAGCAGATCAGTAGGTCATCACGGTGTGAGAGGGAGGATGGGTACAACTGATCAATAGCAGATCAGTGGGTCATCATGGTGTGAGAGGAAGAATGGATACAACTGATCAATAGCAGATCTGTAGATCATCACGGTGAGAGGGAGGATGGGTACAACTGATCAATAGCAGATCAGTGGGTCATCACGGTGTGAGAGGAAGGATGGGTACAACTGATCAATAGCAAATCAGTAGGTCATCACGAGGTGAGAGGGAGAATGGGTTCAACTGATCAATAGCAGATCAGTAGGTCATCATGGTGTGAGAGGAATGCTCGTCACAACTGAAAACAAGAAGACAGGAACGTATACTTGTTGTTAGCATACCAGCCCAACAAGGTTGGTTTAACCATTAAGCAGAAAAAGCGTGTGCATAAGACATAAATGGAATGGAGTAGTAAATGGGGGCAACACAAAGATACAAAAAAAAATTAATTGCCAGTTTCCTACATGTCTTTTTGCATGTTGCAAAACAAATTTGATTTTATGGTTTTATTATTGGGTTTTTTTTAATTAGATATATACGAGAACATGGAAATGTTTTAAGTGCTTATGGCTTCTATGGGACAATCAGTTTGATTGGAATGATACTACGACCGCTGGTGTGGGGGCGATGTCCATAACTATACAATCTAGTGCGTACACTTGTGATTTTTACAGAATGTTGGTCCTGTTGTACTTGACACAGACGGCTCTCGTTATCCATTTAGCTTAAATGCCAGGTGAAATTATCAAACTAGGTGTTAGTCTTCAAGGAGCCAGGGAAAAGAGTTTATTACATAACCAGAGTAAGAAGTAATAGACGATTTGCGTGGAAACGAAATCCTATTCCTGGGGATATTATAAATAAATCACAAATCGCTTCTTCAATTCGAGTTTCTTTTGTATTTTTTGATGTTACGTCTTACATTCCTTGCAGCAACGTTATTTTTAAGCTTTTATAGGTTGGTTGTTTGGTTGAGATTTAACGCCCTGCTTAAGTTTATTTCAACGACATGACAAAGTGATAGCCCAATTGGCAAGGAAGCTAACCTCGATGGCACGGGCAACAAGCAATACGTAGGCGGGACAACAAACTGGATAACGAGGACGTAATACAAATACATCACATACAGATCGGATTCATGTTGTCCCTTAGCTCTGATATCACCAAGGCAACAAGAAGCTACATTATTTTGGTCCTGCTGCAATGACAAGAGCCAGCTTAGTTAACTAGCCCAGTGTACCGTTTAGCTCCAATCCAAGAAACAAGTTATGCAACACCGAAAGAAAGGAAATAATTTTAACTCAATATTTCGCATTTATTACGCCACTATCAGCAGTGAAGATGGAATTGACACAATCACGGATGTACAGGAATAGAGGTGAGGCCCGATAAATAATACTGGCATTTAAAAACAATTTAAAAAAAAAAAACAGCACAGAAAAAACCCCATTATAAAACCATATGTTTGTAAACTAGTGAGAGAAAGCTGATATCAATTTTGTGGATCTGTATTGAACCATCCGGTCAAATAGACTGGATTCAAAGAGCACTATTCTTTTAGTTTATTATTTCAGGAAACTTTTGATGTCAGATGACAATTTTTTTTATCTCACGTGACCTTGATCAAAATCCACGTATCAGAGTTTTTTGTCACGTATGTTTTTCACAACATGTCCTCAAACTATTTAACTTGCCTGATTAGGTTTTGGGCATGAACATACCACACCGGGAACCCCAGATAACAACTTTGTCATGTATCACATTTCACAGGAAACGTAATGAAGAAAACCGGCCACGTGTCTTTCTAAAGCAACCAATCACCGTCAGGGTATTGTATGCAAAACCGTAAGTACTCCTCTCCTCGGATTGGCTGGTTAAGCATGACACGTTTAGCAGAAAAAAGGCGAAATTTTGAAAGAATCACAGTACGAAATCCTAAATATTTGAGTCCGATTCGGGTGCGTCTAATAACGGACTCTGTTATAAGATAGAGCTTTAGCCATGTCTGCTTAGTGGTCTGAGTTCGGATCCCATCGGAACAATGTATTTATTTCTTCGTCTGCATTTGTATTAGGCCAGTCACACGATGTTGCTTCGGCAATCGCGGGCGTGGTCATTAGGCAAGGGATTATGTGAAGTGGACAATCATTCCTCGCGAAAGCTAAATACATTGAGTACTATATTAAATCCCAATCAAACTAACAAACAAGTCGTTTTTAATGTATGACGATATTGTGAAATAAAATGGAACAAAACGCTTTTGCGTAAATGTAATAGCCGATTGCATACAAAAATCTCTTGAAAATGGCTGTTACATGACAATAATCAATGAACAAAATTTAGAACTTGTTCAACGTTGATAATGATCAATTTCGTGTCTTGTTTCACTGTAATGGTTCATTAAAGGCCAGAAGGTTTCTTTCTTGATAAAATGTTTTAACGTTGCGTGACAAACCTTCTTAACCGATATGAGGTTGGAGCCGGCCTATACATTTATTACAGAGGTACACTCTTAAAGCTATCTCAGAAGTTTATAAAAACGTAATGCATTTGTCTTGTCTGGTGTCTACATAGTTTCCCTAATGATATTCATTAATTCTATATATAATGTCAGGACAATTGATGGAATATATACTATATCACGTGCGTTTATTGTTGTTCAGAAACAATAATAGTCGTATCAGTGGAATATTAAAACAGAAATTGTATGTAACATTTGATCTTACCCCATCCCTTTCTGTGATGAACTATTTTTAAATTATGTTGCATACACCATGGTTGTATTATTATGTAATATGGTTTTACAAAGTGAATCAATAATTATATTACAAAAAAAGCGTGTGCGCTTACTAATCCTACTTCGATTTACAGGTCACGGAATCGAGTCCGTCTTTTGACTCCCAGGTATATCAGATGTGTCAATTGCCGGAGAGGATGATTTTTTAACGGCGTGGGGGGGGGGGGGGGGGGGG
>JAVFBW010019110.1:0-18740 GCA_034783835.1 Mopalia ciliata
CCATTATCTGTTGTGCGTGGGGCGCCTTTATTTAAATGAAATTACCTGAAGCATGTCGTAGTTATAGAGTTGAACTCCTGGAATCCTGACCTCAAGGCTCTCGCAACATCTTAAGCTAATTATGGCTAAAAAGCGTGCCCTAATCTGAAGCACGCTCATGTCATTTTATAGTATGTTTGATTCCGATCTGGGTCATATTTATTAGGAGCGTCATCAACATGAGAAATCGTGCGGTGTTTTTACTTCATTTTTGTGTGTGCATTATTCGTATTTTTGCCTTCACCTATACACAGCAATGGTCGTCTGCCAGGGATCCACTATCTTCGCTAGCCAAAAGTTTTATTCCGAGCTACTCTGCATGGAAACCATGTTCATCTGTCTCTCTTCCTACAAACTTAATTGTCCTCATAATTACCTGTTGAGGTTATACCACCAATCATCTTTAATATTGCCGTTCTTACGGTTATAATTAGCGATTGTTAATAAAGGCTATTTCTTTTCTATTCTCTAGACGTGAGTATCCCGCCATAGGAGTTGCACACGAACGCACTCTTCCAGACGGTTTTTAATATCTCCCTTCCGCCTTTAATTAGTTATTTCTTGGGTTAGTGCTGTCTGATTTGTGGTCATTAGCGTTGTGGCCAGATTGATAACGCCGATCATAACCAGCAGCCAGTGAAAGCATACACTGGGTTGTCTTCCGTGAACGTCTATACTGCTCTCAAGCTGATTTAGATCAGCTATTACTACTTGTATGACAAGAGCCACTACACGATGAGCATCGCTTCCAACCCAAGAATCCGGAGTCCAATGATAGCGTGACTGCCACACGTTACTTCTTTGGGATATATCCTTGTCGGTACTTACGCAATTGTTTGTGTGGTGAAAGTGTACGAGTGGGATGCTTTATAGCCAATAGGATTTCACTGATATATTTCAAACAGGAACTTGTCGGGAACTAACGTCTCGTAGCTTTTTTACGTTCAAGCTCATAACCTCAACGTCTAGCGATTTAACGATTTTTTGTTTCATCCTTTTTTTGTGTGGTCTAAATCGTTCTTTATAAGGCGACGAGGTTTTGGGGAAGAATAAGTTTCAGAAAAAAGACAACTGGATAGTATTGGATATATATCTTTGTGCTTTGAAAATTGTGCCTTTTTCGTCAATGTGTTTCGCACGACGTATCACTTGGAGCGTCCTGTGAAAACTACGCCAGTGTGATAAGCAGTGCTGTGCATTTGAGCGCATTTGTCATTCTGAAAAGGCAGTTTTATCACATCGCTTTTGCTGCAGATTTGTGTCGTCTGTTGGTGATTTAGTGAAGTAATCAGCAGGTCTTGATAAAGTCTGTGTACACAAAAAACGTAAGGCCGTTAGGCAATACCTCCTGTATTGATCGGAAAATTACCTTCTACACGCAAGAGCTATTCATCTTCCCGTGACCAAGTGACCTGAGGCAGGTAGGTACATTCGTCTCTGTTAACATTGTCTTTAAATTATATTTTTTTTGCAGTTAATTTGAATCTCGAAATGAAGCTTACTTTGCTGGTACTCTTCTCTGTTGTGGGTTAATTTCAGGTTCCAGATTTACACCCATATAACACTTTCAGTAAATGTTGAGCTTAAGTTTATTGCTGATTTAAAACTATAGGCCTTTATTTTGTATCTGTAACTTAAGTAAAGGGACTACAATTAATATTTTGTGCATTATACAATTAAAATATTTATGTTTTGTCTTTATGTATTATACTCTCCTGTGACAAAATGTGCCATTTGTTTTAAACTTACTAACAAGTTTGCTGGGCTTGGCCTGACCCATTTCAAATGCATGTTAGCTGGGTCCCCTTTCTATTCATTCAATTTTTTTTTTTAGATGAACAATCATTGCTGACCTTTTGTATTGTAACTACTATCTTTGTCTGAAACCTATACAGAAACAGAAAAAAGTAATTCACGCTATAGAATTGTAGAATATTCTCTCATGGCATTCAATTGGTTTGATTGGGTAAATACTTCTGAAATACATACTGATTACACCGAAAGGACATATGGTAAAAAGGGTTCTCTTTTTTACGCGGATGTCTCTTTCTTTTTTTTAAAATTCTTTTTCCTAGTCTGTGCTTTTTGGAATCACTCAATATGGAGCTGTTTGTTAACTTCTTTATAGCTAAATAGATGTAACCAATGGTAGCCTTGAAAATGTTTTATATTTCCAGCCGCCTAGTGTAAGAAATATTGTGAACGGACCTATCTATATTTTTTCATTGCTTCGCGAAATCCTGAATAATGTACAACTTTCTCGACAGTCGTGACAATGCTGATCCAAAAAGAGAACCATAAATCTTTTTTTTGGTTCTTTACGTTGTTGTAGACTGTCTAGCTGTGGTGAGCAAAACATTCAGCACACACTCATCACAGTTAATCTAGTTTCAACTGCACTTTTCAGTTTTTCAATGATTTTCGTTGGCATAATATACCTAATTTTCTTTTGCTTTCTTAAACCTGATGTGCCCTGTCCATCTGATCGAATGTACTTTGTTCAATTTCCACTGTGAACATAGATGTAATTGGTATCGTAATTATACTCAGATAGGGACTTAATTAACTCGTTGATTTAACATTATTTTTTGCGGCACCTTTGCCGAGAACTATATTCACATGAGATAGCAATTATTAAGCGCCACCGATCGAAGAAGATAGGGATGATAATCTGTGTTGGCTACACATATTACGTTATATGGAGGTGATGAACCAATACCAAACCTCATGTTGATTCTTAGGCTGAACTGGACATATATCCTACCTATTCGTGATTGAGAAAGGATCCAAAATCTATTTCTAAACATATCTGAATTAAAACTATATGCAATCCAGTTACAGAAATCTGTCAACCTGACTAATCAGATGTATTGCAATTAAAGTAGGTAGTGTGTTTCTAATAAACACATACATTAGATAACTCAACATGACGCCTCTAATTCCATTGTACATCTATCTATTTAAACGATTGACGCAGGGCTCCAGTTCAGTAGCCGTTATCTTGTACATGTTATTGTAACTTAAGATATGTATCCGTTCAACAATTAAATATCTCTTACTAAAGAACAGATAACTAATTACATACATCATAAATTTTGCAACGGTGTCGCTTATTCAAACTTGAATATCCCGCTGATCTATAGCCTGATTGTGGAGAGGAGGTGGTCATTGAAAGTGTGTCTACCACATGGTGATAATTCTTAACGTCGGAATGGTTCCGTTATAACCGGTCTTGCACCGCCAAGCCAACCCTTAGACCCTTTGCATTGTCGTATTCCGCAGCTTTAACGGTAGTAAGGACGATTATAGTTCATGGAATAATAACTGAATCTGTTATCAATATCGAATCATTCTTCTATTTACTTTCAGGTTGATAGAAAGTCAAAATCTAGTAAGAAATACAAATTTCAATCAGGATTTTGCAATGTTCGGGACACTAATGGATTTGAATTCACCAACACATTTGATGAAATCCAAAGTGATTAAGTCTAAGCCAGACTTGACACCACTGTCTGTGTCTAAATACGGAAGTAATCGTGTGATCTAGACACCAATTGTATCTAAACGGGGTTTCTTGTAAATCTTCAGTTTAAATTAGCCATTGTATTTGTCAATCGGAACATTCAATATATTTGTCATTTTAATCTGAGTTCAGTGGAAGTAAACGACACTCTTAATCACCCTGTATAAAGTCGTCAGTAGAACCAGCTTTTAGATATGCCAATGATTTCTTCCCCATGATCAATCTTCCAGCATTTACCACCGACATTCCCTTGGTTTCAACTTGGCGAACTGAATAACACCGCCAGCCTAACCTTCCAAGTTGCAATTGTTCTATTTCCGATGTGGTGAAATGGGTTTGATAAATATAACTGATATCGATCTACTGACTTGTTGTGTGATATTTTTGGAATCATATAACCAGGAGAAGAGAGAAAAATAGCATAGAAGAGGAGCGGTTTTTGGCGTGTAAGGTTTATCGTATCGAATCATTTATTCATACACAAATACTAAACACCTTACAATTATTATCACACAAAACTGTAAGCTGTTGGTTTGAACTTAGTTTTATTTTGCTTATTTAAGTTTTATATAGCTTGCAGCTTATTTGTATAAATATCAAAACGGTTTTTAATTAATCATGTAGAAAACATCATTTTCCTCTTATGGTAATAATAAAGCTGTTATACTTGTTAAAGAAACTAGCTATGTTTTGATCTGCACTATTCACTACAAAACAACGGTCAATTCTAAAGGGTGCATCCTCAAATAGCCTCCATCTTTTTTGCATTGTGCCATTGCTCATCAGCTAGGCCAGTTGTATAACATACTCACTAAAAGTTTGTATTAATTAACTGGAGCCAGCGGCAAAGAAGTCATTTGTCTGTAGACATAGCACTGGAGAAAACATCCTTCTAAGTATTGGGTGGTATTATAGTATTCAAAGTCATGGCTAGCCAATATACACCCAGTCCCTTATCGAATTTATTGATTCCGTTACAATCGATCAACCCTTCTTGTCCCCCTGGGTAAACTCTCTCCAGACAACAAGAGGTTGTTTTAAAGGCTACAAGCTTGTTCTTTATTGATTATCGGCAGATTTTAAAATACTGATAAAGTGAACAAAGCCTTGTTTGTCATATGTTCAGCAATCACGAAATGAAAGCTTTTTCTAAAAATGGTGATCTGATGGCAAAGGCTAGAAAGGCCGTTATGTTATATTTTATTCAAACGGTATTTCTGTGCTATTGACGATAATCATTTTTTAT
Organism: Mopalia ciliata; assembly: GCA_034783835.1. Classification (NCBI taxonomy): domain Eukaryota; kingdom Metazoa; phylum Mollusca; class Polyplacophora; order Chitonida; family Mopaliidae; genus Mopalia; species Mopalia ciliata. The sequence goes on from JAVFBW010019110.1 coordinate 4,809, forward strand.
GGAATTTTCATAACGATTTGTGTGTTTCTCGTAGGTGACTGATTTGGAGACATTGTACCAAATTTGATGTAGTATGTTAGACATTTTGCAAGGAGTTTGTCTTCATCCAAACTGCACAAATGCTGATTAAGACCCTTTGACTACAGAAAGTCAGAATTCGATGATGAATTGAATTATTTGGTATCAGGTGACCTTTGGTCGGACATCAAGAACAGTTATTAGTTTATGTAAGCAAATCGGTATAAAGTGTATGTGCAGCAATTCTGATTAACGGTCTGAATCGCGACAGCTTATGGTGAAATGCATATTTTATTATCAGTCGGTTTCTCTTGTCGAAGCGAATCCACTTCACTATTTCCTAAAGCAGTTTTAAAATAGCGTTTTAATTAATACTGTACAACCAAAGTGTTGATGTTTACAAAAGGCGTAGCTTGGGAATTATGTGCTTAAAGGAAAACAAACACCGTACCGGTACAGGGATATTCGTTATAGCTATTTGATACAATGTGAATTTGTATTTACATTCGTTTGATCCGGAATGTCTTCGACGTGGACGTTTGAATTGATTTATTTTGGCATAATGAAAGTGTGGAGTTGTATACTTCTGTTTTGATAGATTAATCTATTCGTGTTCGAAGCGAAAACTTCAAATTAGTGTGCCATGATATCAGACGTTTACTACAAACTCTCATTGTATTGTTAACGACCAAGAGAACTGGGTTATGTATGATTTAGGTTTTGGCTGGAACCTTTGTCTTGGATCAAGTTGTCCAGTCCATCTCCTGTTGTAAGTGACAGTCATTGAGATTTGGTCGATACAGGAAGCCACTGTAATGAGAACAAGAATTATTTAGGTGGCTCTATCGTTCGTGTCTTGTTTGTTTGTCATTGTGATTTGGTCGGTACATATAACCAATAAATTGAAAGGTAGAATCATTCGGACGGCAGTGTAACTTGTGAGCATGGACAGTGCGTTCAGGTACACGACTCAGTATCACAGAAAATTGTTTTACAACGTGGAACGTTCAATTCGGCCATGTGCTTGCGTAAACTTTTGTTAAATATTGTAATAAATTAAAAGGATATTCAGGTAAAGGGACCCCTGCATGGATGTCTATTTAGAGTTTGTAACAGCCATTCGGAGTTCAGTGTGACGTGGGTGATCTTTGGATGGGATTTTAAACTCCTCTGTTATTAAACGTTGCATCGAGGCTTACCGAAATGAAAACACTTCGTTAAATTGAAAGAAACTTAAGTAAGACGCTTCAGGCTGAGCAAAACCATGTACAAACTCAGGTTTAAAAGGTTTTCAAAACTGCAATCAATTTCACATCCATCGTTATGAAAAGAAACCAAGTTGTCTGTCTTAATATATAAAGCTTCAGGAAATAATTAATATCGCTTTTGGATGCTGCAATTGTTTGCAAAAAGTACGTTTTGCTGCATAATTATTTGAAAGAAAGAGAACAAATCATGAACAGTATATGTTTTGTATAAAATTATTATTATAGTATTTTTATATTTTGTTGTAGATAATATTGTACGAAATGTAATTTTTTTAAATTTCACTTTTACTTTTTTCACAAGGATGTATTTTGTGTGGTGCAGTTTTTTTTGCATTTATCTTAAATGGTTATTACATTAAGTTGTCTTAAATTTAAAAAAAAATTATAAAATGTCATTTTGGCTATGTCAGTAATAAAAACTCAGGTAACTAAAAAATTATCAAAACGGTACTTGACATCAAATTTCATACAAAAAAGCATTGGCATTGGGTTGTGTGGATGTGTTAATTTTCCATTCTGTTACCCGTTTAATTAAAATAATAAGCTTTATTGCCAATCAATTATATTTTGTGTTTCAATAGTTAAGAATTGACAAATTGCTTGATTTTTTAAGATTCGTAAAATTAAATTTAACTTTTATACATTTACATCTTTTAGCGCGCAACAGCATGTTTACCTGAGATATTTTGCTTTTTTGAAACTTTCAGTCGCCTGCATTGTTTACCAAATAGTTATAAGTTGGTATTCAATATATGTCAACATCAGTGTAGCGGGCATATGTGTTGTTAACAAAGACATAATATACCTTGTTCGGTCACAGTTTGGGTTACAACTGATTACATATTTTATAAAACACTCTGATATGAGCTGAACAAAAATAGTATTTTGCAAATTTGTCTAGTTTGCATACTATTTTTCAGTATAGGTTCTGCCACAACTAATATTTTTATGTCGAGTTTTTCTATGCTCACAGCATGGAAAATGTAAAAAGCCGAAAAAAACAAAAACTGTGACCACTTATAGGTTAAAGTTTCCTGATAAATGTCTGACAAATCCAACTGTTCAACCATGTAATGAAAACAAATGGCTTTCCCATTCTCATTTGCTGTAACTCTGCTTTTATTGAACTTATCGGTTTCCTTAAAATCGATCAATCGGTTCTAGTGTTCCCCACTGAGTAAACGCCTTTAAGCTACAAGACGCCGTTTAAAGGGTGTAATGCTGTCCTTATCGATTGCTAAGCAAACTTTTCCTTATAGCGATTTTCAAATGCACAATACCGTGCCAAGAAGAGGCTACAATGGACGTCGAACTGTGTATAAAGATGTAGTGCTGCACAATTTTAACATTGTTTTTTAAATATGGTGACTGAATTGATAAAGTATCGATATTGTGTCTATGGCAGAAGTCATTAGGTACTATATTACCATATTTGGAACCAAAAGTTGTTTTCGGTTTTAAAGTACTGTTTGCTCAATCCCCCAAAAGTTCAGTGTTGTGTAGATAAACTATTCCGAGTCTGTATTGTAGACAAATCTGGTAAACAAAAATTAGGACAAAACTTCTGCTATAACCTCCATCCATGTAAACGAGGCACTGATCTTGCAGCAGACACATACGGTTATGATACAGGATATGATGATGGTTAGTCAACAGCTTTATAACAGATTCTTAAAATTACTGACAGATTAGTTGCCTCGCCATCTATACAGATGATTACTGCCCCTGTGTTTTTGATGTTTAATGATCTGAAGAACGGCATTGGAGTTCTAAATCAGACAATTATGTCTTTTCCGACTTCAGAGACCCAGGCAAATATGTTGATTGTTAATGTCACTTGTTGTTATTCCATATTTGCATCTGGTCCAATTAACGATAAACACTCGGTAGGTCTGCCCAACGCATTATTTATTAAATTGATTTTTAAAATCGTACTTAAGGATATGTCACACAATGGCTAATCAAGAAGAAGCTCTGTTAACACCACCTCGCTGCCTCCACCTTCACCAAAAAACTGCTATGTAGACCTAAGCTATGACTTGACCTCGTGTATCTGTTCAGCTTTGGGTTTGAGTGTTTTGTAGAGGTCTGTTTGGTTCCTGACTTATCCTACTCCGATTCAGCCTATCATACTCATGGGCCAAAGGAAGCACCCCTGTCTTCAGCATTTCGGATAACTGTACATTCCGTCAACATTATTTTCTACAGTTGACTTAAAAAAATCAGAATCATTTGACGGTCAGTTCGTAATAATTTTTGTTTTGTCCAAGTAACATTAAATCGTAACTTGCTTCGCACATTTCTGGGTGTTTTTGATTTGCGAAGTATTTCAATGGCATTAACCTTGACAAAGTGTAATAAACAAAAAAAAACTTTTGAATGGATAATATGTCGATTTTAACAAAGCTGTCAACTTTCTTAACACTAATATGACTTTCTCTTAACTACCACAGGGGCTCGGTACGTATACAGAGCTATAATCTCAGTATACGTAGACGACCTCTATGGTACCGAGTCCCTGTGCTTACTAATATCTCGTTGTAACAACTGATTCTTACTTAAACACGATGGAGTGGAACTTTGTCCATTGTAAGATGCTAACACATGTCCATTACATACAAATCCTATAGGGTTTTCAACATGTTATTGGATTTTTATAATTAAGTCGCGTCCATAACACATGTGTCACAATTGATTACCATCCATCGCCAACGTTAATGGTTTTGGGGATGAACTAAAACATTCTACAAAAACCAACCATTGCTTGTACTGTAGTAGTGGCAAATTAATCATATCACGCAAGAATAAGATTGTAAACAGAGAAAGACTGTCTTTAAATACTCTTTTTTGCTCTTAGCAAATAAACTGTGAGCAGTGAAAATATATGGTGTTACAGTATCCATGATCGTAACATTACTGACGAGTATTCTGCTCCAGTAAAAAAAATAGCACAGCTTTCAATCCACACTTAAGTAACCGATTGTCTGGCATACCTGCTTTCAGCTTAACGAGGGTTCAATTTGAACATTACATAATCAGCCCAACCTTTATGTAAGGAAAATGTCTGGTTTAATTAGTTCATCAGGTATTTACCTCATATAACTTCGTTCAGATTCCTAAATTATAAATGTCGTTGAACGTTTACAAGTTGTGTTTCTATGACCTTGAGATGTAATCTTTATAGACTGCGACTAACACCAGATTGTATCCAAGTAATTTTGAAGTCACCCATGTTCAAACATTTTAGGACCAAGGCCACAGAAGGCGATGTAACTATAGTGAGCAATTTGAATAGCGGGTTTGGTTTACATAAAAGTATTTCGAATTCAACTGATTCAATATTAATGAACGTAATATAATCAGCTAAGTGTACCCTTCGAGGGTCTAAAATTGTCTATTGTTGTTTTATTCTTTATTAGAACATCACTTGCAAAGAACTGAACCAACATGTTCAAACTTAAAAGTAAACAACTTCTGACTAGAATTTTTATATAATTTTTGTCACTAAATCCAGGACAAAAACAGAATAAAAAAAGGTAAAAACAATGGACACATTTGACCCTTAAAGGGGTACTCCATCCTTCAAAATGAAATGACTAGTGATATTTGAAAGCAATTAATCATGCAATTTTAAAAATGTATTGCCACTTAAAATAAACCTCGAACGGACAATCTTAATGTTCTTTCTCAGATCAAAAATCTCAAGCTGCTCCTATGTCTTAGTGTTTGAACTCCATTATATAAAAAACTCATGCACAATGAACACCTAGTGCTAAACGTACAAGTATTGGTCAGTACTTAAATATTATTCTTTTACAATGTGCAAACACTGCTGAGTTTACCAGCTTACTAACATGTTATCTTATTTTGATTACAACAACAATAGCAATTCAGCTGGCAACTGTAGGACACCTTTGTGTAATTGAACAGTTCTTCTTGGAAATTGGCAGGGCCCGATGGAAACGTTTGGCTGGACAGGAGGAAGTGTTAACAACACGGTTTTGTTAACAATAATACGGCTTTTCTAAAAACTCCGTTCTGGCAAATATTTGTGCCTGAAGATATCGATGAATTTGTATCGCAACAATGTAGCGGTTCGTCGAATTTGAGTGCTTAATATAAGGGGACTGCTTGGAGATCTTATCCCCTGACGATGTGTTTCTTAGAAGAGTTGGTTTGCACCATCCTTTATCATATGGCGCGGTAACCAACTGAAGGCACGTAAAGATAACAAGAACTTTCACTGGTGAAAAGCTGTGTCATCATAGCCGCGAACCAATGCACTCTTTCTACATTTCTCTTGATGACATTTTACTCGATATTTATCTAAGCATTACAGTCGCCTACCCCATACATTGAGTCATCCAGATTAAGGAAACGCACCCAGCAGGCCTCCTATAATAAATTTAATTGCGTCCATCGATCCAAATAATTCAATTGTTTAAAGTCTAATTTGCCAGAAGCTTTTTATTTGTCTTTATAGTCAATCACTGAGGCCAGTCTGGATTCGTCATGTACGCATTTTATCAAACTTGAAATCGTGTGTTTTCAGCTTTTCCAGTTTCAATATTAAAATCAATTGTCTTGCAGATGACAAAAATAATCTAATAAAATATTATGTCTAGCTTACTGACAAAATGAACTAAATTTAATTTTGAAATACTTCTTTCACTATGTTTCTATTTGTATATATCAAAATTAAACTAAAAGGCTCTGTCATATTTGTTTTATTTGATAGTTTAAGTTTTTTCAGGAATGGTCTCATGATATTCTGTAAACTTTATTAGATATAACTTCTGTAGTTCAAGGATTTATGTGTATTAACCTTAAATTTTCAGTTTTATCTACTGGAGAATAAAAGGATGACAGTGTAACACAACTACACTGTACTTGTTTATCTCTGAAACAGAGTTTGTTGTTGTTAATGCCAGAATAATTTTGGTGGATTTCGCCCCCCAAAATTTCCAATGAAAACAACCAATTTTTCTGTACACGATCGTTAAGCTGTGATAACAAAGGTGCCACTTCTTTGTTCTGCAATAAGCCAAGAGTCTGTACCGAGAACAACCCATAGCTTCTTACGAAACAAAAGTGTACGTGCTACAGCCAAATATAAATGAAGCAGGATATAAAGGAGAACAAGTGAAGAATAGATGGCAAAAAACTGATTTGTTAGTTTTGAAGAAAAACAGAAGATTGCGAGATCAATTATCTGGTAAGATTAGAATTACCCGCCAATATTTATTTAGCCTCATCACTTCCTATTATTGCCGGTCCAGAGGATTACATAATATGGGTAATCAAGGTACATTGAGATGGACTGAGCTGAAGTAAAGATTGTTAGGTCAGAGAACTCCAGCCTTCCAGTAATGGCCCCGGGACAAAAACACCAGCCAACAACAGATTGGATTTGTCGAATATTGATTGCATTAACATTAAATAAACACGGGATTTTGTGAGCTATACTCGAGCCCATCTGAGACTATAAATCAGGAACGGCTAAACTGCTGTTTGAAACTGATGTCGTGGATCGTGTCCTTGGTGATTAATTTCCGATCCTTCTATAATAAAAACAGTGCTTTTTACCGTTTTATAGATCTACAATAAGTAGCTGGTATGCATCTTTGTGATATGTATTTTCTCTGTGAATGCGGTTTACACTGATTTTAAGATTACATGGACTATATTTTATTTCTGATGTATTCATTTTACTGGTATATAAACAAGAATGCGGAAGTATGCATTCTGAAGGTGATCAAATCCTGATAATCAAGATAATGACGACGCCAGTTCGTCAAGTCTGATGTGATGTTATATTGTATTGCTGATTGGATGTTCAACGCAGCGCTGGGTTGTTTATGACAGCTCTGTACTCCCACAATAACCAATACACTTGGACCACCATAAAATATGAAAAGTTATGCTCTGTTGGAAAGTTAATATTCCTCCAGGTCTGACAAAAGTAACTAATTTGCAGTGTAGTATTAGAATTGTCACTGACAAGCGTAACATACTAGAGTAAGCCAGTAAGGTGACTCCTGATGATGGTTTGATAATAAACCGAAATATTAAGTCAATATGAATTTTTCGTCCTTCTTTGGAGTAGTCATCTTACTCTATTTGCAGGGTAGCTAATCCAAGTTAGCAATAATCCACTTAATCTGTCAACTCTATTTGATAAATTGCCTGTAATATGAACTGGGTTGCCTTTAAAGTATGTCCAATATAGAAAGTCCCTGTGAAGTACCACCAAACTGTGTTATTGTCTCTGCAGTGTGGAAATATAGTTTTTACTGAATGTCGTGATGACGAAACGACACAAATGGACATGTCCGTGATGTAGGACGAAATGTGAACACTTGGTTTTGGGTTAAGGTTAGTATTGCACCAAACAATAACTGCAAATATAACAGTTAAATTTACGTCATATCTTATATGACGGATAAACCCTCAAATGTGTATACTTAATTTGTTAAAATAAAAGGATATTGTTAGAAACCATACAGATTTGTCCGACTGTGGTTTGTGGTCCTCATGTGATCTATTCATATTTATTATTGTTCTCACAGTACACACATTTGTGGGTTTATCAGTCATATAGGATATGACGTACTATAATAGAAAGAGTTCTCAGCGGCGTTAGTTTCAGTGGTTGGAGCCCTTAAATCCCAATTCAAATGGCAAGTGTAGCCAAATGCCCGTGCACTGTTCCGGCTGGTAAATAGAAATACGGGATTCGTGTAAATGTTATGGCATCCATTTGGTCATATACTTGGCACGATAATCACCGTCACACTCAGACTTCCTAAGTGTCATTATGGTCTTCATGACTTTACGAATACTGGCTCGAAAATCAGGAAACCTTCCAGCCGATATTTATAAAGTGAATGTTTTGGACAATTTATATCTTGGGAATTCAGCTTGTTCGTGGTCCTAAGGCTGGTTACTTGACATCCCAGTCATTGCCAATCTGTTTTGTAAGTACTCTAGCCATCTTGAAATCTGCATGGAGCATAATGATGCTGTCGTTACTTAATGCTAGGGGAAAATAAATTTTTATGGTTTGACCCAGTTCAAATTTCCGTTGGAACGCTTCATAAATGTTAAATACCGGTCGATTCGCAAAAAACATCACTAAATCAGTCATTGACTAAACAAATACCTGGACCAATCAATCAATCAAACAAACAATCAATGAATCAGGTCATTGTTGTGATTTGGCCCCAGCGTCTGTATCTTTCACGTCGGTCATGGTTCGCGTTTCTTCAGGAACGCTGTAAAGACATTTGTATACCTACTGGCAAACAGCAATCTTTATTGTTTTATGTAGGTGCGCTAAAATTCAGTATGGCGCAGATCACCAACGGAGAGTTATCCAGGTATTTAAAAAAAAATACAATGCAAAATGTTCCAGAGCCCTTTGCTTTGAATTTTAATTCTCTACATTTATCTGTGTTGTCTGATATTTGTACTTTTCCTGATCGACAGACAGGTATTGTAAGAGTTTGTCAACAGCTAGCGACCGCTAGTCTGAGTATGTGTTTGTTAAGAAATCTGAACTTAATCTAAGACCCTGTAACCTGTAGCGGAAACCAATCCTCCCGGACAAACTCAAGTCCAGATATCTCGGGAAACTTATATCGACAAACTGACGGACTTTGTAAATTTGCTGAGTGGATTGTGAGAAGGCAAGTGGATCTCGCAGCTGGGAACGTCAGTTCATCGTGACTGAATTTAGTCAATTTTGTCAACACCAAACCATGACGTTTGTTCCTGGCTACAATTCTGAGTTTCACATCTCGGACCCGTTTCATAAAGCGATCTTAGCATAAGCAAAGCGTAAGAAGTATGACAAACAGTGTTGAAAACATAGTGTTGCAATGACAGATCACTTTCTGAAAAGATCTCCTGATATCATTTAAGTTCGATTGGACATCGATTGGACTGTAACCATGTCCAATGTAGAACCATGACATATGTTGCAGCATATGACTTTTAAGTTTATGTATCAGTTAAAAAAACACCCATCATCAATGCTCAGACTTTCTGGTTCGGACTATATAAAATAAACTGGCCATCTAAATGTGTGATCTTAACTATGTAAATTATGAACTGACCTTGACACGGACTGACTTTCTGTAGATTCTTTCCTCTTTTGTGCTCTAAGATCGTATAAAAATGCGGCTGTATTGTATTGTATTGTGGTCTTAATATTAATTCAACATTATTTAGTTTCAGTGAGTAAAGTTAACCTTTTGAAAAAAAAAAGTATGTAACGGATCGTCCATCAGGCCTTCAATACAACTTAACGACCGATCAATGTGCAACATTATGTAATTACCTTAACTTTAACGTAAGCAAAAAACCCTGGATTAATTAGTTCAGCAGACACTAACCTCGTATGTATGTGTTACCGACTTTTATAGACACCGCTTGAATTAAACATGTAGTTCAACGTTTACAATTTGTGCTTCTGTAACTTTGTGTTATACGCTACTTAGCGATTGACACAGAAATCGAAAGAAATATAAGTGAACTCGTCTATATTCTATTCAAACACATTGTAACGAAAACTGTGAAAGACGAGATATTTAACTACATTTACAAGCAAGTGTCTGTTATTAGAAAATACTCCGATATTTCAATTATTTCAACATTTTTTTAAAGGAGGTAAGACCTATATAATCCGCTGATTTTGTATTTAAAGAAGGGATTCTGGCCTTCTGAACACTTAATATATTTGAATATTTTACGGTAGAGAAATCTTAGCATGCGAACACGAATCACTATTTCTCAGATAGTCCAAAATTATTTCTCAAGAAAATGCACTTTCCGAGTTAAGCATGTACTGATAGACGGAGTGTTAGGTGCTGCATAATATTACCAATAATTGAGCCATTCTGGAAATCGGTTTCATTCTTAAGAAAGAGAAGAAATTTCATTGAAAACATTTCCTAGAGTTTGAATGAGTTGTATTAGGGGACAGGTTTTACATCATATTGCCATAAGCGAATGTCTGATGATGTTTTATTTCCTAGAAGACGGATGACTTGCATCATCCTTCACCATGTGGCGCATCAAGTAACCGGAGACACGCGAATAAAACACAATAACAGCAGGAAAGCTGTGCCAATACAGCCCAGATCACACTACTTTTGGAGGAATTTTATTCGATATTCATTCAAACATAAAATCACATATCCTAAACATTAAATAATTTGGACTAAGAAAACGCACGAAGAGGAAGACAACAATGTTTTCTTCAGGAAATATACAGCTCGTGAAGGGAGTTTCCGTCGATTTTGTAGTAATATTTACAAGATACAGTTACAGTACTATTAGTTTTCAAGTGACTATAGTATGGGTTAATGGCAGTGCAGTTGTACTGTTCGAGAGACAATGTCACAATGTAAGGCATTAGGCTGTACGTCTATATTTGGCAACGATAATAAACGCTACATTCAGTTAAGAGTCCTAGGCGTTTCTATGACCACAAACACACTTGGTTCATAATCAGAGAATTGAGGAAAGCTTCCAGTTGGTATTTGCAAATTGAAAGATTTGGTAAATTTATTTGTGGGCAACCCTCCTGATCGTGGACGCAAAGCTGGTGATTGAACGCCCCTCTTAACATTCTAGCTCTTTGGTCTAGGAAGACAATGTGTAGTGTAGAAATATAGATTTGAAGTAGTGCTTCTTGTGAATTAACTTTCCAACTAGGCAAAACAAGTAACAGTTTAATATTTGTGCTACGGTGTCAATCTACATTAATCAAAATGACTGGCCTTTTGCATTGGGCAAAGTTTCAATCAATCAATCAACGCATCAATCAATCAATCAATCTCCAGCTTAAATCGTTTAAAGTTTAAGCTTAATTTATTGATATAGTTCACAGAAGCCGCTCTAGTCCCTTCAAAAGCTACAAGACAGTTGTATATGCTTTGAAATGACTGGATTGTAGCATGGATAATCGACAGCATGGCTAAGAGCGTTATACAATTGTATAACTTTATATGTGCCCTTACAAGAAAATCCTATAGGATCTTGTCCAAAACCCTATATGGTTTTTTTCTATGGAATCATATAAAATCTTATAGGATCCTACAGGACTTTTGTATGGAATCATGTGGGATTTTCTAAACTTTCTAATTATCCTATAGCATGTTCAAAATCTTATAGGATCATAAATGATTTTTCTGTAAGGGTTCAGGAATGGAAGGCACTCACACAGCTTTGCCTTAACAAACTGACGGATTTAGTAAATTCGCTTTTGGGGTTGTGAGTTCGCTCAGCTGGGAACGGCATTGCATCGTAACTGAAAACAGTGAATTGTGATAACACACCACCATGACTCGTGACTGCTATCTTTCTTTAACATGTGATTCTCGCTTAAACGGCATTGGGATTCGACTGGAATGTAACTAGTGTAGGATGTTAACATGTAAATCTTGTTCCTTTTTCATTTACAGAATATTAGCACGGAATATGTATGGTGTTTGTAGTGAAACAATTTTCTACTCTAGTTAGTTAAGTAACCCTTGTTCAAAAAGTAAAATTGCGTCACGGTGTTTTTCATCAAACTATCAATGCAACGTTATGAATGAGCCATGTGTTCATTATGTAATTAGATTACTTTAAACAAAAACAAACCCTGTTTTAATTAGTTCCGTAGACAGATACTTCGTGTATTTATGCGATCGAAACTTTTCTAAGCCGTCTGAATAATTCTAAGCCGAGTCCTCTCAGCTGGGAACGTCGGTACATCGTGACTAAAAACCGTAACTTGTGATAACACACCACCATGACTTTTTCTCCTGATTGCTATCTTTCTTCAACATTTAAATCTTGTCCTCATTCATTTAAGTTTATGCATCACTCTTAAAGTAATACACATTTTTAATGTAAATGATTTTTTTGGTTGAGGTCAAACATTCTGAAGAACCTTGCCATATACCAATTGACATTGACCTTGATTTGGCATCGCAGATATAAAAATTATAAACATTTTTCGTTTTTCATTTTTTCCCCTAGCTTACAGATAATTAACAAGAAGTGTGTATGGTGTTTGTAGTGAAACAGTTTTGACCTGTAGTAAGTTAAGTAAGACTTTTTCAACAAGCAATATTGCGTCACGGTGTTTTTCATCTTACTATCAATGTAACTTTACGACTGATCCATGGGTACATTACGTAATTAGATTAACTGAAACGTAAAAAACCTGGTTTAATTAGTTCCGTAGACAGATACCTCGTGTATTTATGTGCTTGGGTTTTTTCTAAGCCGTCTGAATAATAAATACAGATCACGTTTACAATTTGTGCTTCTCTAAGTGTGTCTTATACGCTTAGCGATTGACACGGAATTGGAACGAAATATTACTGAACTGGGTTTGCTTGCTTGTTTGATCGGGGTGTAGCGCCGTACTTAAGGTTTTATTATCGAACTCATCTATATTCAAACACTTTGTTACGAATGCAGTTGAACATTGATTCTTGTTTCTTACAGGCCCAAGTTTTTCCCCCAGATAAAATCGTCTCCCAAATAAAGCCCCCATAAACGGAGTTTTGGGTACTACAATAACATGCAGTTTGTCCTTTCCACCATTATATGGCTTATTTTAGAGCAAATCGTTTGACGATATTCTCCACAAGAAAGATATTCACCAACTGAATACATGACAGAATAACATAATGTTTCACTGGTCGAATGTTGTGTGATTATAGCTGTGAAGTAATACACTTCTCTGTGGAATTTTACTCGATATCATCAACAGTTCCTACCATAAACATTGAGTCATCTGGGGTAAGATAACCTTCTGGCCGGTCTCCTACATTACATGTAATTGCGTCTATCGAGCCAAATAATTCTATTGTTTTAAGTTTCATTTGCAAAAAGCTTTTATTCCTAGGTTTATAGTCAATAGCTGCGGTCACTCTGGATTCATTATAGGGGTGAGATGAAAGGTTTTTTTTTTAATGTGTGATTTCGGTTGTTGAATGTGTGATTTACTTTCATTACCTTTTCTCATCACTCTCCGTGGTCCGTCTGCCCGTCCGTCCGTCCGTCCCATAACAATTTTTGTTATCACTATATCTCAAAAACTGCTGCTCCAATCACATAACTATTTTATTCAAAGCTTCCCTACATGGTTTAGTTTTGCAAGTAACATTTTGGTTCCTGTCTGTCTGTTTGTTCTTCTTTAATTGAGTCATTTTTGTTATCGGGAAACCTCCATTCCAATCAAATCCATATTTTGGATTTAGCTTCCTCATAAGGCGGAGCTGTGCTGGTCTCATTTTGGTTTTGATCTATTTATTCATTCATTTGTTATCTATTTGTCTGTTCTCTGCGATTCTATGCATATTGCTAATTTACGCATTTTTGTTATCGGCTAATCTTGGAGACCTCTATTCCAATCAAGTTCATATTTTGGATTTAGCATCCTCATAAGCTGTGGCTATACTGGTCGTATTTTGGTTTTGATCCATTTATTCATTCTGTTCAGTTTTGTTATCCATTTGTCTGTCTTCTGCAGTTCTATGCATATTGCTAATTTTTGTTATCACTACATCTCAGGAACCGCTGCTTTGATTACTTTCATATTTTGTTAATAACTTCATTTCATGGTCTAGTTTTGCAGGTAACA
>JAVFBW010019221.1:0-18732 GCA_034783835.1 Mopalia ciliata
TTAATGATAGGCTGCCAAATCAAAATGTTACTAATTTGTCACCTCTGTTATAGCCTGGTTAACACAAATGGCCATCTTACATTACATGTTAGAAAGTAATGCATTCCGTCCAGAAAAGTTCGATGTAAGAAGATCAATATAAGTAATGTCTAAAAAATATTATGTTTTACGGGAATAAACGAATATGAATATTCATTGCAAAAATAACACACATTGCAACACAATTCATGTAACTTCCAACACGAATCATATTTGTTATTTTTCTGAGTGTTCCTAAAAGACATAATCATTATTCGTTTACATGAGCATACGAAAAGTGTCTACTTAAAAAATCACCAGTCTTAGGCAGTTATATGGCTTTTTGTCTAAGACGGTATTTTTTGTGAACTGTCGGTTCTATCTGTAGCAACAATTTTTTTTACAGTCTTCTTATTTACTAAAAAGCGTTCATTTATACCTAAGTTCGGAAGTTGGTTTCGAACCTGAATTTTGAGCATACCGCATTGGACTCCTGATCTTCCTTCGATGTTCCACAATATTATAGAAAGACTGTTCACGGTTTATGTATGAAGTTTACAGAAAAATACGGAGAAAAATACGAAAATACAAGGTATCTTTCCATATTTCTGTAATATTAGAAAAATTGTGCCGTCATACGTGTAAACTTCATTTTCAAACACTGATAAAAATGCTAGTTTATTGGCAGCACTACGAGCTGTATAACGCTACAACAATTTTCACTGCTAATAGTTTACACCAACTAAAACTGTATTCAGGTTGTTGGGGGTTTTTTTAGTTTTTTTTTTTTTAATAAATTTACAAAACGCTGCTGTAGGATGACAATTCAATAAAAACACAGCTTTGTTTGTGTAACATTACAAAACAAAATAGTCAGAAAATTCACTGTCGTCTTTCACAAGCCACAACCACAAAAATATTATGTTTTTTGGAAATTGCAGGAAATACGAAACAATTTATCCTATTTGGGTATGAATAGTCATGATTATTTTAATATTCCTTTATTCAAGTAAAACAAAATGTTTTCGTCATTTTTGTTTTGTTGGTCTATATTAATCGACTTTTTCAGGATGGAATGCATTACAAACAAATCCAAACATTTGGTCAAAGATGGACATCTTTGTTAACCAGGCTAAAACAGAGGTGACAAATTAGTAACATTTTGATTTGGCAGCCTATCATTAACAAAGTCACATAAAAGCTTTCCGATTGATATCAAGAATGATGTAGTGTCTCCGATAAATTGCTCTAGAGCTGTTATAGGTATTCACAAGGACTTATTTTACTGTGATCTCCAGTTAGCTGGGGATCTAAAGAGGGTCTGTCTCCGGTATTAAATCTGCCTAGAGTCCACAGTTTATGTGAAACCCCTGAAGGATTCAACTTGACTTGTGTAAGGTCTGGTTGACAACTCTACTGATTAGGAACAACACATCCGGTTCATTCAATCGGTACACGAACGGATTAACACTGTCCGGATTCACATGGACATTTGCATCCTCTTAGAAGGAATGATCAAAGTCTCCAACATTTTCGCTTTTATGTAATAGCGACATATTGAGATTTTATTCAGTATGTTCTTGTAAAGCATGGGTATTGTGTATTGCACACATCGCCAGAAAATATAGAGTATTCTTAGGGGGTATATATATATTTACGTGATCTACCAAAGAAAATCTTGTTAAACAGGTCAGCTCTGATGACAGTGTTTGAAGAAACATATAATGTTACAGGGGATGCAAAGATTGACTGCCGAAGACGGTAAATCTGTCTTGGGCTGGATGGAAATTAAAATACACTGCAGACCGGTTCAACCCAAGCTGACTCTAAGGTGACATGAACCACATATACAATTATTGTTATTATTGCGCAGAAAGACATATTTTCTGGCCTCCACGTGGATTCGGGCTCTCTGGTTAACAGAGCAAGATCATTAAGGTCTTGCTTGACCCCTTAGGCTCGAAATGAACCAATTTTTGTTATCACTTAAAACGTTAGGTATTCAAACTATATGTTGGTGAAAAAATAATCCGAATACCTAATTACAAACAGTTCCAATTCGAGCCTATAACATCGTTTTCCTTGATCATATCCCCGTTCCAAAACTTTAATTGCCTTTTTCTGGCATTTCAGTTTTCAGCAGACACTACGTTTTCCCCGGCGCATTGCTAGAAAACTATTCATGTTAGAAAACTCCACAATGTGATCTAGTAAACGGTGTCTTATTTTGTAACAGTTGGTCCTTGATTTTTTTTAATGTTTTCTGAAATTTGTATTTTACATTTTTATCAGACTTTCCAAGGTGGGATAGACATAATAAATGCACTGTGATCGATCTAATACAAAAATGCACTGTTTACTAGTTCAGAGAATATTCTATTAGGTCAACTAATCTAGTGAATCTTATCCGTATTGCACCTCAAAAACTCGTGAAAAATGCCGTCCACTTTGCTCATTTGACATTTACTCATTTTACAATATTTTAGAAATAATAATTGGGATTTTCACCACATTCACAAATATGTAATCCTGTGCATTCAAGCTTTCCAAAAATAAATACATATATATGGTTCAGATTTATACTCTTCTGCATAATAGACTAAATACAACAGGTGTTTATGGATTTATTCACTTCAAGTGGACTACTTTATCTATGTGTAAGGAATAACTTTATTATCATGCCCGGTTCTTATTTTACTGTGATTGACGCTGTGATTCTTCAGCTCCCACGCAATAGAGTATATAGCACATGGGACTTCAGAACAGTTACACATGTCACGGAATGGTCATTATAAGAAACCCACACACACCTTTGTGGAATGACCGATTACTTTGACATTTATCCGTTATAAAAACCAGGCAATGTTTGGCTGTAACATGGTCTTTATTAAGATTGAGTACATTGGAGTTCTCATTATGCTCATGTATAATGATGCATGGTGTTAATCCAGGTTTAAGGGAAGGCTTCGTTAGTTCCTACCAGAGCACTGTAGTTTCCATGACAAATTTCAAAGATTTATGACCAAATTTAATTGGTAACGTTCCGTGTTCTAGCTTCATACTCAACGGACTTCTATTGTATTTTTTTCAGTGAAACACATGTCAACTGTATTGTGATAACAACAATATCAACAAAAAATATCCTTAGGTTCTAAGAATGGTAGAATGGCTCAGTTTCAAATTCTTAGAAGCATTAAAATACCTCAACAACTATATCAAAAACCATTGATCTAAGAGAAACTAGAAACAGCATTGAACCAAGACGGTTTTACAAAATTTATCAAGAAATGAGTTTATCTCCAGATTTTTACCACACATTGTGCTGTATTATTTGATCGAGATAGCTTTTATCCCGTCATGTCTGTGTTAATAACAACACATGCTAAGGTTGATGCAGTTTCCATTCACCAATGCTCTTTTCATTTCCAGCAATTATCGTCGGGAGAAATGGTATAAATGCTTTGAAAGTGCCACAAAAGAAGGGCCGCGTGTAAAGTTCGTTGATTGAATATCAAAGTCATAATTAAAGAGCACAGGTCGGGAACCTTACATTTCTTTTCTGGCTCTTAAATTCGTTCTACAGTGTTAAATGTGAAGTGTTGGTGAAAATACCATAAGATTTAAAAAAATACGTGGCATAGGCCCACAACATTAAGGTTATCCGGTTGAAATTCAAGGTCAAATCCAATGTTCAAAGATTCAACTCCTTGCATTCCATATCAGGACAAGAACTGCATGTGCTTTTTTCACAATCATTTGGTATAAGTTGTCACCAATAAAATGGAATAATTTCACAGTACTCTTGACGCTGAAAGGTATTTTTTTAACAAGAAAAGCATTTTAATCGTCATGGCATGCATTCTCGTCCTGTGACTTTCTCACTCACAAATATTATCATGTTTCATAAGTTCCGCGTCAGAGAAGGCCTATGCGAAAATGTGTAAAATTGCCGGCAGTTATTCTCAAAGAAACATGAAAAGTTTCCAAGTGAGGAAAAAGGTGGTTTGTATGATGCAGTGGTTATGGGTAAATTATTTTGTTGCTCTAATAGGTAATCTTAACGAGATTTTACGTTGGACTCTGGGGGCGATCTGTCCCTAGTATAAAATCTGCCTACATCTCCATTGATCACCTCTAGTATTAAATCTGCCTCCATCGCCATTGATCAACACCTGAGAAAGTGTCCACCTGTAATCCAAAATCCCTGAAGGAATCTCTTTCACATGGGTGAATAGTGTTGACAGTCCTCCTGAAAGTGTTGAACAGAATGGTTCCAGGTCAATTACAGAATACTTTTTTATAATTCGAACATTTAGGGAAAAAAATAATTTTTGTAATCAACAGAAACGATTTATTCATCAACATACTGATCTGGGCGCAATGTTTTGGGCTAATCAACTTATGGATAAATAAATTACTGTATGAAAATATTATCTAGAAATTCCAATTGAGTATACATTTCTCATTTTCATTATTTCATTATGATCTATTTCTTTGGTAATGCCGAGCTGCAATATTGTGTAGAAATTTGGAGTAATCGTTATAGAGCCATATTTAAATGGTGCCTATAATTTCTGCAAACAGTGATAAATAACCACATGAAGGACTCTTATATCATCTGATCTATCTACAGATATTTCAATTGGAAAATGTCCAAAACTGTTCCTTAATTTCATCCTTAGCTTGTTTGTTCTGTAAACACATTTAATAATTGTAATCTAGTTTTTTAATTCTTTCTAAGAGAAGAACAAAAAACATTGGTCATATGAAGCAAAAGGAACGCGACAAAGATCACTCTGTACATTTTGTATTTCGCTATAACAAGCTCTCAAATAGTGACTTAATCCATGGTCAGCTATAGGTCAAATGCAATGTCTATGCTGTGAAATACAATGGCTTTTACAATAACACAGGGTGACATAGCATGGTATTGAACAAAGGTGTCGGAATATGATTTAGCTTCTCTCTGCCACATTAACTATTATTTCAAGTACCAATAAGCTGTACGCGTAAGGTGAATAAACTAAACTAAACTATGGTACAGGACCAAACATAGGTCGTATTGAAAATTTGTTGTGAACTCTGGGTATGTAAAGTGATATTGTCTGTCTTTTTAAATTGCCAATGATATGAAATAAATAATATCGTCCTGTCTACATGGTGACAGAAAGAGTCCGCGGCGTAAATATACTGTGACTACGGAAGATTAAAACGGAAGACACACGGTTTTGTGACCAACCTAAGCCACAGCATAGAAACCCAAAAAGTCAACACCAATATGAATTGCCTCTTCGAAACTGCAATGTTTTATTATCCTATTTCACTTTGTTTGTTTAGTAAAAATGACAAACAAGTGTTTGTGCAGAAAATGGCGGATAGGCTAAACACCCTTTTATGGTTACCAAACTAATATTCTTCTGCCAAAACGTGGTCATTGCGAATATTTTTACAACAACTCGTTATATGCTATGCCGATGGTTCGAGACCAATAAACTCGGATATGTATATTTAAATCTGCACGAGGAAATTCTGACAGGTGATTGAATTTAGGTTAAATTTCTATAAAAATAAAAACTATTTTATATAAATTCTCAACTTCTAGATGTTATTATCAGGCAATGTTCCACTCAGGGTATTATCATTCTATCCAAGAAAAATAATTAAACACAGCCAAATGCACAAAACATATACGAGACCTTCCTTCGAGATTATGTCGTAATGATTGTATCCACTTCCTGATAACAGATTGAGCTACATCTGCCCTTGCTTTCACAATTAAGAAACCTGGTGTGTTGTATGTGCGTTGAGTGCAATCCTCGTCACACCCAAAGCCTTCGATAATGTATAGCCAAATTATGTCTATATTGTGCTTTTGGAGATTTCCGGAAGTTTTATAAACTCATCAATTATAATAATTGCGGAATTTCGTTAGACAGTGATTATTGCAAATCACAATTTTGCTAAAAGTCCGTTAATGGCTGGGTCACTGTGAAAATAGTGCCGTGTTCACTTGAAGGCGTGAGGGTGTCGATAAGTTATATGTGGACAGCGATCATAGTGTGAATACATCTCAGGAGCCAACAACCCAATTCATTAACGAATAAATAATTCTCTTAACGGTGAAAACATTAATAGTCTTGATGGTTTGCAGAGCTAATATAATTTAACATTGGCGCTGACAAGGTGATATTCACAGCAGTATCATATGTGGCCAGTATTGTGTACCTCAAGAAACCCGGATATACAGCGGGTCTGAGACCTGCACTGATTACTTTGACATTTGTACAGAATTCAACCCACGCAGGTCATCAAGACAGGAAATCATGCTGACACAACATTGTTAAAGTGCAGCACATAACTAAGATCTTCTCAAGACGGTTACACGCAGTAAAATGCATATATTGTTTTATTTCAGACCGTGTCTGTAGGCATTTGGATGTTAATGTTGCCCAATGGGGAGATCACAAGTCAATCACTAGGCCTACTTAGGTGTGTCTATTTTGCTGTAAATCAATGAAATACGTAAATAATGTTTTTTTTATTCCAATTGCATTGCAAAGCGTATATATAATGACCATTCCTTGTGACATTCGACATTATTTAATTTAGCTGTTCTAAGACATTCAATTACACACAATCCCTGGTGTATATAGTTTGCATGCCCTCGGCACAAAGAATGTTGACTAGCGGACGTGATCTAGGATATACCATGCAACCATTTTCTGTGTTTATCTTAAACAGTGTCCAGTATCCCGCTACATCTTGCTTAGTAATACAGTATACTGGTCAAGAGATCTTTACACTGGATGGCTAGATTTTGACTTCTTCAAGCAAATATAACATAGTTATAAACTCTTTAAAAGGAGCGGTCTGTACTGAATTATTATATTCCCGTATCCAACTGCCATTAAGACTACATTAAGGGGACCTTACAAATATCGATTTCCCAGAAATATTTTACAAGGTTTTCCGACACTATGGCTTATCACATTTTCTTCTAAGGAATCCAGTGTTAACCGTAAAGGATTTTCCTCAAACTCTTCGCTGACTACTTGGGTGCTTGAGAAAAACGTTAGCAGTCAGTTTATACCGATAAAGAATGACTGTCGAGAAAGAACTATAAATCTATCAGCCCAGACGGCTGGAATATGTCATTTAGACTGGTATTAATGCTCAAATCTTAATAGAGAACACAAATCATACTTTCATAAAATAACCAATTGATATAACCTATTCCTCGACAGCATTTGTTTTTAATGTGACATTTCTTCCGCTCACATGCAATCCACAGTGATGTTTAGTGGTAATATGATAGAGAACGTGAGCTGGTCCTAACATCAAGTCCATCGTACTGTCAGTCCTTTGTGACAAATAGGAAGCCCTTATAGAAATGTGAACTAACCCAACCGTTGTGTGGAGTCCAACACACTAGCAATCACAAATCCAAAGGCTTATCGCGTCACTCTGGTATTGGGTGGACTTCGTTTGTTTCATGTAACTCTGTAAACAGAGCAAATGTCATAAAACACACCTGCGTGAGTATGAATTATTTAAATAGTGCCTTGTACAAATAAAATATATTATTTAACTTGGGAATTATTAATAGCCATGCCGAATGCAATTGAAATGTGGATTTGTCAATTTCCTATTCGAACTGGTTGACTTATTTAAAAGGCATTTACTACGGCATGCTGTTTTATCACTTCTACTTTTATTCTAAACTAGTGTCCGAAAGAAACGGTACCACCTTTAAAGATGGGTGGGGTCGAAAAATGAACATTTCGTTAGAGCACTGATCTCAGAAACAACGGAAAATGTCACACCACACGTCACAAAGTCAAGTCAGTAGCAGTTATGTCCACCGTAAGCATCAATACATGCCAGAACACGCCTTCGGACTGATGACTACAAACGTCTGATGGCGTTGGGAGTAATGCGTTGCCATTCCTCGAGGAGACATCGTTCCAAGTCTTGGACGTTGACTGGAGGCACACGGCGACGTCGGATTTGCCGATCGAGGTGGTCCTATAAGTGCTAGATGGGATTCATGACCGGTGAACATGCGGGCCATGGCAAAACCTGAACGTTGGCGTTGGCACGGAAGTTCTGTGTCAATCTTGCTGTGTGTGGCCTTGCATTGTCATGTTGGAAAAGGAGTCCACGAGGCTGTTGGTGAATAAAGGGCACCACAGCAGGCAGAATGATGTCATCAATATAACGCTGTGCATTCAGGTTTCCACGAATTACGACACGCCTCGTTTTGACGTCATCACATATGCCACCCCAAATATTAACCCTCCACCTCCAAACGGCTGGACCTGTTGGATACAGTTAGGTGTCAAACGTTCACCAAATCGTCGTTTTACAAGGCCTCAGGAGCGGTCCGCGGAGGTATGACGTGGCCGGATACCATACTGCCGTACCCTCCTGTAGACGGTCTGTCCACTGATCCTCTGTCCCAGTGATGTAGCCGCCGTGGACGTCGCTGTTACGGTGCGGTTCCTCGGGTGTAATACCCGGATGTAACGATCTTCACGAGGCGTGGTTACTAGTGGTCTCCCACTCCTGGGCCTGTCTGACGTAACCGCTGCATCAACCTGGTGATAGTGATGCGTGCGCAGCCCAACCTTCTGGCGACGTTGACGTGTGTCGCTCCTTGTTGGACCATTCCAACGGCTCTCTCTCTCTCGATGGCTGTCAAAGGTGGCATATCTTGTGTTCTTCTTGTTGCTGTGATATCAAAGTGTCTCATCAGCCGTTTTATACAGTTTTTTTATGCACGTGCAGAACATGCTAGCGAGGGAAATGTCACTTTCACGAAATTTACGTTTTTTCCCGGAAGCGATCACGTGTTCCCGGTATTTTTTATCGACTATGCTGTATTTGGGATGTGCAATGCGAATTGGCATGTTTTCATACTAGACAATTCACTTAGTAAAAAACAATTTAGGAATAAAGGACAGTGTACCATAAAACTCATGTTCATAATGTAACCTGTTCCACCGGAAATGATACGGAAATGTAAGAGAGTAAAAATGGTTAGTTACAACTTTATGAAAGCATGCCAATAGCGCGTATGCCCTCCATGAGAATTCACAACCGCGACGCAACGTCTCCACGTGGATTGAATGATGAATCTGAACACAGCTTGAGGGATACGTCGGCAACCAACATTGCACCAAGTCCCTGCAAATTCTGTGGAGGGTTCCTTACTTGACAGAGTCTTCCGCCCAACACATCCCATACATGTTCTATGGGATTAAGGTTGGGAGACCATGAGGGCCACTCCATGACATTGATGCCAGCATTCTTAAGACAATTCCGCGTTAAATTGACCATTGAAAGCACCCCAAACCACAGCACTACCGCGCCCATAACGGACCACTTCCTGCACACAACACTGGGCAGTTCACTGCGTCTCCTCCAAACTCTAACTCTCCAATCAGCGAAGTGCGAAGTGAACCTGGATTCGTCACTAAAAACACGTGAGATAAGTTGGTCTGTAGTTCGTAGTCTGTAGTTTGATATTCGACAGGGAGCAGTCATTATTTTCGTGTATAACAGACTGGGCTGTAATTCGGTTAATATCGGACGTAGAACCTCCAATCTTTGTAGGCATGGACTACGACCAAAGCCCTATTACCTGACACATTTAAATCGTTCATACACCGCTAGGTGGTGCTGTGTGAATAACAGACTTGAATAACAGACTGGGCTGTTATTCGATTAACAATAGAGCTAGGATGACCAAACTTGGTGGGCATGTACTACGACCAAAGCCCTATCACATTTGTTATTTTCTAGCCAAGAATAAATGAGGGAAAATACAATTGTTATTAGGCTTTCGATTGCGACCAATTCTGTATAGAGCATTACTACGTCTGATTCGTCTGGGATAGAGTCTACAAGGATTCGCTGGAAAAATAAAATGATGTAGACTACAATAAAAATACTCAATAAGAACAAATCCGTCACAAAATTTAATATTCACACTTTATTTGTCACCTTAATTGGAATTGTTCATAAAAGAATGTCTGGTTTTGTATTCTTGGCTGTAAATATATGCTAGTGTTCGACTTTTGGCAGTCTGCACTCAAACTCAATGACCTATCTGCGCTATGTTTTGTTGTATCTCGCTACAATGGAAAAGTGTATCAAATGTCTTGACTTGGGATTGTGCCCTGCTGAGGCTTAACTTGCACAATATGTGGAATATATTCCAATATCTTTGCATTCGTCTTGAAAGTTTCCATAAGACGACAGGAGCACAAATGAAGGTTGGTTACAATTCTTTTCCACATATGGGAAATAGTTAGGTTTTAGTATTTTATTTTACTTATGTGGAAAAGAATTTCACATATGTTGACAAGATTTCTACATAAGTTGGAAAGATTTCTACATATGTTCTACAAATTGTTTTTCAGATAAGTGGAAATCTTTACAACATAAGTAAAAAAGAAGTTTACATATGTCAAAGAGAATTGTACATAAGCAAATTAAACGCAAAACTAATTCGACATATGTAGAATAAGTATAGAAGTGATATAACGGCTTGCCATAATTTATCAGCTGAATCATTTAAATCATCAGAAACATCTGAATAACAACTACGAACACTGAGCGACTGACTTTGACTTACTAAAAGTAGTGTCCCTTTCTACGGAGAGAACGACTCTTTTTCGTAAACAAAAGGGTGACATGTATAGGTAGGTTCTAACATCTTCTACAAACAAAATTATCTTTCTTGAAAAAGGTACCATAAATCTTGTAAATGTGAAAGACTAATTCAACAACCAATGGAAATGAAGACGAAATAGGTTGAGTCCATAATGATGGAAGGTTTATTTAAGTGAAGTGGCGAATAAAGGGTTTCAATGCTCATAGGCACTCGGTATGAAGGTGAAATGGACATACATGTTAGCACTTGTAAAGGTGTAGAAATACATTACCTGGTCATAGGCTCGGTAAGAGGTAGCAATATAATACCTGGTCATAGGCTCGGTAAGAGCTAATAATGGATAGCCAGGTCATATGCACTGTAAGAGCTAACAATGGATAACCAGGTCATAGGCACGGTAAGAGCTAATAATGGATAACCAGGTCATAGGCACTCTGTAAGAGCTAACAATGGATAAACAGATCATATGCACTGTAAGAGCTAATAATGGATAACAGGTCATAGGCACGGTAAGAGATAATAATGGATAACCATGGCATAGGCACTCTGTAAGAGCTAACAATGGATAAACAGGTCATATGCACTTTAAGAGCTTATAATGGATAACCAGGTCATAGGCACGGTAAGAGCTCATAATGGATAACCAGGTCATAAGTACGATAAGACCTAATAATGGATAACCAGGTCATATGCACTCTGTTAGAGCTAACAATGGATAAACAGGTCATATGCACTCTGTAAGAGCTAATAATGGATAACCAGGTCATATTCACTGTAATAGCTAATAATGGATAACCAGGTCATAGGCACGGTAAGAGCTAATAATGGATAACCAGGTCATAGACACTCTGTAAGAGCTAACAATGGATAACCACCAGGTCATAGGCACTGTAAGAGCTAACAATGGATAACCAGGTCATAGGCAAGGTAAGAGCTAATAATGGATAACCAGGTCATAGGCACTCTGTAAAAGCTTACAATGGATAAACAGGTCATATGCACCGTAAGAGCTAATAATGGATAACCAGGTGGTATTCACTGTAAGAGCTAATAATGGGAAAACAGGTCATATGCACTGTGAGAGCTAACAATAGATAGCCAGGTCGTAGGCACTCGGTAAGAGGTAACAATGGATACGCTTGGAGGATTGGAGGAACCTATTCTGTTTTTATTTTGTTAAGTTTTCACAGTTTGAGATAGTACATATCTCTGCATTAAGTTTTTGTACTCGAACTGCTAGTGTTGAATATTGTATTGCCAAGGGATAAGACCGTAACGAAATGAAAGCCTGTAGTTGGTATTAAATTGGCTGAAGATGGTTCGAGAATTGAGATGCTCAAGCAGTTGTTCGGAATTTATCTGCCTTCATCAGAGGGCTGTATTTTCGTAAACTGACTTTTAAATAGCAGATATCAGTTGAGATCTGTGTATAATACACTATTCCATAGCTGGTCAGAAGAGAATCAGATGGTGAATGGAAACTGGGAGAGACCTATTTCTGCCAACATCAATTGTTTGGGATTCTCTGTTTGCTAAATAGTTAGAATTGGGAGGCGTGTGACCATTTTCATCATTTTAGATTTCAATATGACAAGACACTCTCTGTGTTCCTAATGAACCTTTCACAGCAACACATTTATTCAGATGGGAATAGTGTATATGTTGTGTTTGTTATAATATATTGCTATTTTGTAGTATGTCTTCTCATAAAATAACTCATAGAGTAAAAATAAGAAATAAAACCCATTCAGGCCTCTTAAACAGAGCAAGTAAAGGCTACTTTCACCTTTACTAAGCAGCACCAGTCCTCTGTACGCTGTCGTGCTTGTTTCCACAGAAAAGCCAGAGGACATGGTTTATTGATGTAATTTGGTCTGTCTATCTGTTAGAACCTTTCAATTCATTTCCAGGAGGACACAGTCAATGTGACCAGCTTGATAAGCCGATGATAGCATTAAATAAGGGCTGCCTAAGGCCTTATATTTAATTCTGCAAAAAGGGTTTTATTGATCATGATTTTCAAAATACAATCGCATCGCACCAATCGCTTGTACGGCAATTTACTTAAAACAGGTGTGGGTCAATTAAATTCAATCAATGCAGATAATAGAAATGATTGAATTGAAGTTGTCAATAAAATTCCCTACGGTTCTAGTCTCTAAGAAATTAGATAATATGTTATAAAATGTTTACTGAAAAGATAGACACTTCTGTTCCGGTGTGAGCTATGTCCTGTCTTTTATTTGATTGCCGTGTTCCTGTGTGTTAAAAGGTGTTCAGCCCATTGAGATATTCTGCATTAACTGTGTTTGGTTTGGAAACCTCCAACAGATAGTATTTGTAAAATCATCTCCAAGTCTGGTATAAAGGATTATCTTTAACTATACTCTAAGAAACACATGGGCTGTTATGGAAACCTTTAAGTTTGTCATGACTCTGATGGTTCTGTGTGGAACACTCACAGCAACTGTTATCCCTTTCTTTTTTATAACAAAGAACCGTTTTGTCGTAATGGTGCATTATAGAACTATCCTCTTTTCTATGGAATCGTCAAAGAACAATGGTTCCTTATACAACTATCCTCTTTTCTATGGAATCGTCAAAGAACCATTATTTCTAAGAGTGTAATTGGTGTGGAGAGTCATAAACAGAATTAATATGCAGGAACAGTAAAGTATTTTAATTAACTCTGTAAGCCAAAACCTACAGGCTTCTGTAATTAGTTTCCTTGTTTATATGAAAAACGTGAAAACTATATATATTTTGAATAAACCAAGAGAGAAAAATTAGCTTGCCTTCACCAGGAATCGAACCCGGGACCTTTGGGTTACAGGCCCAACACTCTATATATATCTATGTGTCAGATGGAATAGTCTTTCGATTGCCTTTCCATGGAAAGGTCACATAGACAATAAAGACTTGACCGTTTCTCAGCTGTTATATGTCACCGTTGTGATCTTCCGGCACCAGAATCTTACCTCTACATCACTGCTATCGTGGATTTGGAAAGCTTCGTGATGCCTATAACTACTGTGAAGATTAACGGGTACTAGGGAGACTCCATGAATCAACTACTTAAGCTGACTAGCCAGTGTGACCTTATATAGTCGGAGCTAGACGGATAAGACCTATTATTGAAGATAACCAGTGGTAGCTGGAATTAAATAGAGTCCATGTGTTTCTATGCACACTTCAAGTACATTAAACACGGCCTTAAAGCTACGTTCACATAGACTTCTAAATTAATATTGATGCCAGGTTCGAGCATAAGGACAAACGTATTATGTCGATAAATGAAATTATATGTGGCAATGTCGGAGTGTGTGGATTGGTTCTGCGTACCGTGGTTTTAACAATATTAATTTTTTAGAAACTAATCGAGGTCACTCCTGCACGTTTTTGCCATTTGTATTCGTCTGTCATTAACTGTTTGGCTTCCTCAAATAATCACTGACCCGAAATTTCCCTCCACCATCTGTCGAATCCGTACCGATACTCCGTATAGCTTTTAACGTGACAGTTTTCGACTTTGTGTTTTTCGTGAACGAAGTTATTTAAATTGTATCCGCTCCACGAATCGTTCACTAACAAATCTAATTCTCGATTTCAGATGTGGGGAAATTTCTCAATTACTTTGTTGACATGAAATGTTGATATCAGCAGTTTGCTGTGAACATAATTTATTTTTACAATGTCTCCAATGCGACGAAACAATTGAATTAAGACATTTAGTTTATCCGTAAATGTTAACAGTGACATGTCAACATCAAACTGTTAATAAAACTGAAGGTGGCGTATATGTTTGTGAAAATCTTACCAATAAATAGCCAATAAAAGCCTGGTCTTGTACATCTTATTTCAAATGGCCAGCAGTTGTGGCTGAGTGGTAAGCGAGTGCGCTTACTAATCCTCCGATGTACCGTTCGCGTCTTTGGCAATTGCAGGGGTGTTATTTACGCAGTTTCCTTCTCGTTTTCCACTGTTATTAGGCAGGGAACAGTGGAAAGCGAATAATCCATCGTGATGTAAGTGGCATACCCTTCAGTACGACGTTAAACCCCAACCAAAGAAACAAACAAACTTGTTACAATTAGCCACTGAAAACGCCTTTAGAGTTACAACCGAACTATATAACCTTAACGAGGATGAAGAAACATCAGAAGGATATCTGCCTTGTGTTGTCAGATTAAATGTAGTTCTACAACCTTCAATACCTGTGGTTTAAGGTGTATATCTACAGCAATTAAGGCTGATCAG
Organism: Mopalia ciliata; assembly: GCA_034783835.1. Taxonomy (NCBI): domain Eukaryota; kingdom Metazoa; phylum Mollusca; class Polyplacophora; order Chitonida; family Mopaliidae; genus Mopalia; species Mopalia ciliata. The sequence continues at coordinate 14,954 of JAVFBW010019221.1, forward strand.
TTACATGGCTTGTGCAGGTATACCGTGGGTATTTTGCTATGATATATAACACCGTTATCTAACAAGAAACCAACGCTTTTTTATCCTGTCTAACTCCTTAAAAGCGTAAGGTGTTTAATGTTCTTAATAGAGTTCTCTGTAGATTCATATTGTATGTCCTTGTTATTAGCTCACTTGTCAAGTTATGACCTGGCAATAAACAAGAAATGTAATTTCCAGTATTTTCACTAGAAATGTAATTTCCACTATGTATTCTACAAGGAATATCATGGCTTACTTTTAATTAGTAGCCCAAAATATAACCTACATAGTCGTTTCTTCTTCAGACCTTTAGATGTTTCTTATAAAATGTTTTTAGACACATTTTCCAGACAATACCAAAAGTAATTGTGTTAATCGACGAATGACAATACTTGTTTGTTCTTAAAAGAAGCCATGGTAATACGTTCCTCACAAAGATGTTGTTTGAAGCTGTCAGAATAATTATGGTTCAGACTAGGCCTCGGGCGGACATTGTCCTTACATTGGAGTAAATAATTCATGACTCGTTCGGCACAAAAACTGATTTTTGCTTATAGCATACCAAAATAAAATAAATTATCTCTATATATTGAGAAGACAAATTACCGGCAGATCACAATGTTAGTTGTTTAAGGGGGGTTTATAGCCTCCCAATTCCCGCACCGTGTGAGATTCCATCTCACACTAACCATAGTTTTACATTTTACATCGTCACAGGGACTCGGTACTATATGGATCTTATATGTATATAGACTAGAAAAAAGGGCGGACACTCTAGGACCGACACAGCTTGCACCGTGGTGAAATTAATCGATACAAGTCCACTAATAACATAAAATAAATCAATAATACGTTTTCGTGTTAGACAAAAAGTTAGTCCTTAAACCCTAACCCAGAATTATGATTTAAGTTATCTTTAATTCTTAAATTAAACATGCAGTTTCGTTCGTTTAACCCAGACTACGAGCGCTGTTTGCGGTCAGCTGTGATTGGATAATGTCGGTGGCCTAGTCCGTCAATATCTAACCGCTTACATTGCTCATAGGATGAATTTAAGAAAGAACGTAAAGTTTTTACAGGCAAAATTTGAGAATTATAGATAACTTACATCACAGTTCTGAGTTAGGATTTATGATGAACTGTTTGTGTCACCAGGTGATAGGTAGTATACATTTATTTCGTGTGATAAGTGGACTAGGATCGGTTGTGTTTCCTTACGGTACAAGCTGGGTCGGTCTCAGAATGTTCGCCTTTTTTCTTTTCTACATACATATACGATCTCTATGGAACAAACAAATTTTCAACAAAAATTTTAATGTGTTAATTATGAAAAAGGGAAGTAAATTTAACATATGATTATTTACCCCTAAATCCTTTATTTCAAATAAAGACAGTTAAAATTTTAACAGTCTTTTAAATTAAAAATCTTAAAATATCCGCTCGCCTCTAGTTATATGGCTGGTTACATCTCTGGATTCTAAACAATGGAATTGTGAGATTACCCTTATAGCAGATAAGGTGAACACATGTTGTTTGACGTATGCTTTCCTATTAAGAAAAACAGAACATTACACAAACCCTCAAACTATTGATTGTTTGTTTGTTTGTTTGATTGAGGTTTAACGTCACAGCAGCGGGCGATCCACCCTTGATGCCACTGGGATAAATAGTTAAAAAATGCAAGACATGTACAGAAAGAAGGACATGTTTCACAAGAACAATGTGGACATTAACACTGAAGGACGATACACATTTCTGGCATGACTTATGAAGGACAACCTGGTTGAAGCCTCAAAGGTGGTAATTCTGTCTTTATTTGTCTTTCGAGGAATATTGAACTAGTTGACGTCACTCTCAATGACAAATGTAAAAAAAATTTACATTTAAGAAGAATTGTCTGAGCGACTAACCATCGCAGAGCGGGGCAAGTTATAAGGATTGGAATGCTGTCCCGCTGTCCGTCGAGTAGATGTCTTATAGGTCCACCCAAGTCAGTCATGTCCGTTGTATCAGGTTCAGGTAAATTGGGATTCTGTAATTGTAAGGGATCTTCATAGCCTGGCTGAAGAAAAATGTATCCTGGGTAACTAGGAATCGCTACATCTGGATGTATCTCAACAAGTTCACTCTCTTTTATCTTATCTTTGTGTTGTGTCTGAGTGTGGTCTGTTCTGTTGAGTTCAACTGGAGTTATTTCAGCCCTTCCTACTCTCTTGGGATCACCCACATCATCTGCTGACAAGATAGTGTACACTCCATCTTTGTGATCCACAATTTTATAAATTTTCTGACCAAATCTATCGGTGATCTTACACCTTCCTTGTGGGTGCTGTCGAAGGTATACTTGAGTGCCGATTCTGATCGTGTTATCTAAGATACCCCGATCATGCCGTTTTTTTCCATGCCAATAACTTAGTTTCCAGCTGCCTTTGGACATGCTGTCGTGCTTGCCAAATTCTTGCTTGATGAATTGATACCCAATCTCCATAACAGTCATCAGATACGTCGGCTTCCTCTTGTCTGAGACCAAGCAGTTGGTCCACTGGTAGAGAAACATTTCTGCCAAATAGCAGATAATATGGAGAATAGCCCGTACTGGTGTGTGGAGTAGCATTGTATGCTTGACAGAGTGCTGGTAGGTAATCTGGCCATCGACGCTTTTGTTGTTCAGGCAAAGTGCGTAGTAGATCATGTTAGGTTCGGTTATATCGCTCTGTTTGTCCGTTCCCTTCTGGGTGATAAGCCGTAGTTCTACTTTTACCTATGCTGTAAATCCTACATAGTTCAGCAATAACGTGTCCTTCGAATGATCGCCCCTGGTCACCATATAACCCTTGTGGTACCCCATACTTGGAAAACCATTCACGAACTAACACCTTGGTAACAGTCGATGCTTTCTTATCTCTGGTGCCAACAGCAATTGTGAACTTTTGAAAACCAGTCTGTTATAACTGAAATATTCCCCATACCATTACTGGCTCGATCCATTAAGGTGAAATCTATTGAAACTACCTGCATTGGACAATTAGCTGTTAATCTTTTGAGTGGTGTCCTAACAGGTCGATAAGGTCCTTTACCGCGAGCACATCGTTCACAACCTTGAATATATGTCTTAACCAGACTTGAATTGAAGGAAACCAACATCTATCTCGAATAAGCATTTCCATCCTATCAGCCACAGGGTGACCTGCCGAATCATGTAGACTATGGAGAACTTTTTCCTGTAAACAAACGGGAAGAACCACCTGAAAAATCTTCTGATCCCGTTGCAAGCATTTCCTGTAAAGCACGCCGTCCTTTGCAACTATCTTCGGCCATTGTCTTAAAAGACATCTGACTGATTCAGATTCTTTGGAACGTTCTTTCTTTGTTGGTAACCTGCTTAATTTCCTGTAATGTATAAGCCGTCAAGTAACTGGGTCATCATGTTAAAAAAACCATCATACTATCGTTGTCCCAAGTCGGTAGTGTAGTAGACACGTCAATACTGTGCTGAAGTCATCAGATTCGTAAATGTCATCATCATCAGGATTTTGTTACCTAGACAGAGAATCTGCATTCGTGTTGAGTTTACCCTGTTTGTATCTGAATGTAAAATTGAAGCTAGACAACTTGTTTACCCATCTTTGTTCGAGCGCTGGAACTTTATTTTTTGTCACAACATAAGTCAGCGGATTGTTTTCAGTATACACCACAAACTGAGATCCAATAAGGTAAGGCCTAAACTTATCACAAACTGCCCACTTTAAAGCTAATAG
>JAVFBW010019332.1:0-18732 GCA_034783835.1 Mopalia ciliata
GTAATGGGAAGCAGATCTGTTTGTGATGTTCTGTATTTTTGTCCGTCGTCATATAAGTGAAATACCCTTGAGTACGATGTTAAACACCAAACAAACAAACAAACAAACCGATATGATTTCTAAATCCATAAAATAATTGCCAAAGTTAAAATTTTATGGACCAGCTTTAAGCGATATGGGTCTTGAACTAATATAAAAAAATTCCTTGACAAACATCAAGTATTGCAACAGAGAGTTTGATGATGAGAAAATTCTGTTACAACACCAGAAAGCTAAACATTTCAAATGCCATATCTGTCACAAGAAGCTATACACAGGACCAGGACTGTCTATCCATTGCATGCAGGTAAGCCATATAAGAATGTTACATATAAATCAATGGGAGGCATTGTTCAGTGGTCCTCCGATTTAAACCAGTATTCTCTAGGGTTAAGTCCCCTACATCAAGTGTGAAGTTTATGAGGTATAAACACTTTTTATTGCATGGTTTTTATGAGCTTTTCTTGATCTGTTTTAGACGGAATAAGAAGTGGACAATCTCTTGTATACATAAGCGTAATACCCTTGTGAGCAATTTTATACCCAAATCAAACAAACATAATAATATGTTAGTGGCATGTTTCATAATTAAAATCTAGTGACAGCACTTTGCCCGGCAAACTACATGAAAGGCAGCAGACTTATAAAAAGAGTCTCTGAGCTACAGCTAAGAGGTCTATCTGCACATAACCTCTTAAGAAAGGGTGTCTTACAAATACATTTTTATTCTCTTTGTGTAGAGGACCTTCTTTAAAAAAATCTTATTGCTGATTAATTGAATCAGATTAAATGAAGAACATTACATCATGGTTCAATTTCAGAGTGATATTCAAAAGGAGATAATTAATTCTCTTCAATATAACTCCTATTCAAAACATGAAGATCATCAGCGTCCATCTTGCCCATTTATTGAACCATACTTTGTGAAGTTTTGAGATTTGTAAATTGTTTCGGGGCTTGAGACTATTCCAGTGGCGAAATAAATTGCATCTGAGTGTGCTCTTTCAATTTTTGTCTCAGTTTCATTTTCCTTTGTTTCAATGTGTGCTGCCAATGATAATATCAAAGTGTGCTGCCAATGTATAACTAACTGTATAACTGTACTATGTATTTTGTGTTGTTTAATCAGGTTCATAAAGAAAAAGTTGACAAGGTTCCAAATGCTATTCCAGGAAGAAATAATATTGAAATAGAAATCTATGGGATGGAGGGTATTCCGGAAGAGGATCTCAAGAATCACGAAAGAAATAAATCCGGTAAGCCCATTCAATTGATACAAGTATTTTATATTGAATGTATTTACTGTGTAAGATTCTGACACTTTACATACAATTTGTATTTCAGCATGTCTTTGGTAGTTAAAGCAATACTCCCAGCTGAAATAACCCCTATATCCTTTGAAAGATTACCATTAAATATACTTAAATATAGCATTGACATATCGTTTCTTCATTTTGTAAAATAACCTGAGAGCTACAGATGTATACTTTCCTACGACCACTGGCAGCTGACATTTTGGGCGCAGTCATCCCTGTCCATGACATAGGCACCTATTTTGAAAAGATATTTGATTTGTCAGTATTTGTGGAGCTCTTCTGTTTAATGATAAAAGTACCTAGACATGGCCGCATGGATAAATTTGACTGTAGTTTGTGCATGACCCATTGTTTAAGATCCAAATATAACATGGATATAGCTCGATTAGAAAATTAGAGAGCATAATCAGGGATAGATAGAAGTCAAAATCATGACAACTAAAAACTCTTTTTTTTTTTCAAATTGAGTTTGTTTGTTGGTCAGATTGAGTTTCTGAATAATTTAACACCCCGTGGTCAGAATGCTGATTGAGTTTTTAGACGTTTTGACAACCATGACAGTTTAATGTTAGAAATCACAAAAAAAAAAAAAAAAATACAGATCTAACCTGTAAGATTATGTTACAAACTTAACACTTGTGGAGAATTGTCTTTTTTCTCTAACTAGTTTTCGGAATAAATTATCATTTTGGAATAATATTTATTTTGGTCTGATAAAATTGTCAGAACTCATAAAACGCACTTTGATACAACTTATATTACCTGTTAAGACCTACTTAAAAATGCTAATTGGGATTTGTCCAAAAAATATTAATGCAAAATGCCACATGGCTATTTTATCATTTATATAGGCCTATACATGTGAATCGTTCTTTAAAAAAATTATTTTCACCTTTACAAATACTTTTTCAAACATTGAGTTATTAATCTGACATATTATTTAAGAAAAAGAACTAATTTTTAAAAAAGCTTGAAAGTGCTGGTCACCTGAAATAAGTTTCGCTTATATGTACACGTAATTTTGTTACTGCAACAACAACAAAAACAATTATGTTTTGAACATGTCATTCAAGTTCAACTATAAGCCACATGAATCCTGGTAAAAATTACTCTCACTGACAGTGTTTCACAGAAAAATAACAAATTTTAACATTGAGCCGTGCAACATTTATTTTATTTTTTTGTGAGAGTTTGCATGCAGACCAATGACCTGACCTGCTGGCTACATGTATGTCACTCATAAGCAATGCTCTTCCAGACCATGCTGTATGCTCATTGGTCAAAACTATCCCGGAAATGATTGAATCTTCCTTAAGACAAAATGGAATTATGCGAAGTGATTTGACTGACAAACTGCACGCAGGGCTCTTTTAAGTTATATATTCTTACATATCGCGGAATTGATAGTGCAACAACAACAGTTTTTTATACACGTTTTTTTTCGTTAAGTGGTTATTATTCAAAGTCAAATTTTGCCTAGCAACAAAATTCAGTATTTCGCTGTACATTTTAGCAATGGAATTCAGTTTTCATGCAATAAATTGAGCTTTTCTCCCAAAACACATAAGCAAATTCAATTGTTCAAGGGTCACATTGAGTATTTCTAAGCGACGTGAATCTATCCCTGATAATTGAACACAAGATATGATGCCTGTTTTCCCTATATGCATTTTATTACAGCCCAAAGTATCGCTTTAAATAATACCATTACAATTATATCTTTATAGCATTTTTTCACCATACTCATCAAAGCAAAAGTAAATCAGAATCGTTCATGATTCTTCAATATTATACGGTTTCATCCCTGCTTTCCACTGACTAATCCCAATGAAACAAACAAATCTATTTTGCCCTCTGGCTAAAGTAAGCATTTGTATAGCCCAAGTACAGTCAACCCTTAGCTCTGTAGGGATATGAATTTTCTAACCTAGGAAAGCCAATCACATTTTATGGGTGTGTTAGTGTGGCATTTACTGTTGATCAACACCACGTTGGACACCAATCCCTCAATCATTGTACCAACCCTCTCTGGATCTGGATTAAGGCAATATAAATGAAGTATATTATTGCTGTCCCCTCTGGAGGAACATTAATTTTCCAACGGAGTATTTGTATAGAAGACTCCAAATTATGGTTGTGTTGATGTTTTTTTTCTTTGGAAGTACAGTGCTGAAATAACTTTCAGCACTCTGTACAACACAAACCAATCAGTTTATGTATCGTTGTCTAGGTAGGCAACCTATCTTTCAAGCCCTGAATCTAAATGCTCAGATTACTTATTACTGTTTAATTTCTGTATATAGATGTCCAGCGGAGAGCAGGTGGTGCCGCAGACTCTGATGATGATGATGAAACGCCCCCATCAGTGCCCAATCAAACTCCTACATTTCCTAATGGCATGCCAAGTATGCCTCCAAATCCATTCAATATGCCTCCAGGAGGACATGGTGGTATGCCTCCAATGCCGCCCCAAGGCCCAGGGCCAATGGGGCACATGCAAATGGGGCCTATGGGACCCAGAGGACCTATGGGACCAATGCCTCCAATGGGTAAAACTTTCTTTTTACCAAATCCATACAATGAAAGAAGAAACTTGTACAGATGTCATGACTTTCAACCCCAATTCAAACACACGTACATGTACATCCGTCGACAATCTCTGTCTCACAATAACTATTTCCTCTATAGTTGTGGCAATCTTATCTTTTCAATATGTTTCATCAAATATTTATGTATATTCCATTGAAGTACTTAAGTGGTAACTTGGTACTTTTGCTTTTTCTATACTGCCTAGAAAATAAGGCAAATCTGTTGAAGTTACACATTTGTTTTTCTTTTTTCAGGTCCGATGAGACCTATGGGACCCATGGGGTAAGTTAATTTTGTTGGCAGCTTGAAAGATAAAGCTGTTGTTTGAAATGACCAGATGTTTAGAGCTAATGTAACAATCTCCAGTGTGATTCTGGTTCACCCTTGGTCTGTGGGCTACTCCCCCAATGGCTCACATCCCTTATGTCTAAAGACAATCTTTCAATACCAGTGATACATTTTTTGCTTTACACTGAAGAATTTTTATTTCCTAAAAAATAAAACTTCACATTTTATGATTGTGTTGTTTCTTTTTACAGTTATTGTACTCCACTACCACAAGTTATTTGCAGAGTTTTGGGAATGGGTAGTGTCCTTCTACCAATACTGATTTCATTGCAGTATCTATACCAACTATACAAATAAAAAATATTAATTTGTCGTGAACATCAGTAAACCTATAATATTTAACAATATTAAATCACAGCTTTGTTATATGTTTATCAGGATGCATGGAAATCGACCTCCACCTGGAATGCCAATGCCCCCACACCCCATGATGCCCATGTCTCAACCATCCATGCAGAGTGGACCCCATAAACCACTTTTCCCCTCAGCTGCTCAGGTAACTATCTTTTTTAAAATCACTTTTTTTTTAATTACTGGCTTTGTTTTTTAATTTAATAAAATAAATAAATGGAACTTCTTTTAAACTGGTTTGAGGGGCATTCCTCTCACCTTAGGGATATCCTAGCTATTGGAAAAATGAAACCAATCTGTCTGTGATGTCTATATCGCATGCTGGGTTTGTCCTGAATTTGTCATGTTTTGTCTTTATTTATTGCCAGTGGTGTCCAGGGTGGCATGACATCATGTGAGTGATATCAACTTAAGTACTGCATTAAACCCGAAACAATAAAACAAAGAAATGTATTACACTTTTAAAATGTAGCTCAAATGCAAATCTCTCTTTTGAGAAACAAAGAAAATGCACATTAGGTTCTTTTCGGTTTTCCACCGTTATTAGGCAAGGAACAGTGTGAAGTAGACAACCCGTCATCCCATAATTTAAATACTCTTGAGTATAACAAAGACCCTGATCGGACAAACACATCAACAGGATGTGATAACTCCCAAGCCCAAAACCCTAGTAACTTACAATTTTGTGAGCTGTTTGTATTCTTTCACAGCCTTCTACAGTTGGCCCTGACTTTCAACCAAACAATATGGGAGGAGGAGGTGGTATGGGCCTGATTAAACCCACGTTCCCAGCGTACTCATCTGGAGCTACTTCAGTAACATCTGCCAGTGCTACCATTACTGGAGCTCCAACAGTAAAGAAACCCGAATCAAGCTCAGGTTTGGTCTCTAAACTCATGCATCCTGAGGAAGATATTTCACTGGTGAGTGTTCTCTTATCAAATTTCTCTTATACATCGAATGGAGAAACAGGTGAGGTTACCAGTTAGCTCCAAAACAATTATTTTGTTTGGTAACATCTGCTGACCATCTAGCTTTAGACTTTATGTAGCTTGGTAGACAGGTTGGATGAAGCTTCCTGGTTCTCTCGGAGCTAAGGGGCAGCATGAAGCCAATCTGTAATGTTGTATGCCCTGTAATTGTCCAATCTTGTCTTTCTTTGTTGCCAGTGGCATTGATGGTGGTTTCCTTCATCTATAGGTATTGCACACCTTCATTTGAGTGAAATAAACTTAAGTATGACATCGGAAAAAAACAGCTGATTGATGACAGCTACATTCCTAAGCAAATGAATGAAAGTGACAATATGTTTTGGACCATAGAACTGTCCTATAAAGTAAGTTTCATTTAAGCACAGAGTAATGAAATATTATGATTGAAATTAAAGATAAAATTTTATTATAGAATTTATTTGTTGCTTTGTTCGTTATTTTTCAGATTTCGTTTTACACAACCAAAATCATGAATATGGCTAATTTACCATGTGTTTAAGGTATGTGTGTAAATGTAGACATTAGTTGGTGTAGTATTATTAAATTATGATTAATTAGCTATGTATGATCTATGTTTAACAGGAGGAGATGCGGGCTAACTTACCTCAGTATAAGATGGGTGGGGGTCAGCAGCCAGGAGGAGCTCCGAGGATGGGTCCAGGTATGTGTTTATTTATTTTCCAATGGTTTAAGGTTATCTGTAAACAACTCATCATGATTCAAAATTACTAAAGTATAGACAGGCTGCTCGTTTCATAATGTAATTGAATGTAAGCTTGAGGTCATTCATTACTCCTTTATTTAATCGGGCCGTGGCTTAGTGGTAGCTTTGATTTACCATTCACCGGATCGAGTCCACCTGTCTACCATCAGGTATATGAGGGATATATAAGGCTAGGTGCAGTGCGAAGTGGACAATCCGTCATATAAGTGAAAAACCTTTGAATAGGACATTGAACCCCAATTGAACAAACAAAAAATCCTTTATTTGATCACTGATGAAATATATTGGTACACTTATAAATAATTTATTATCTACTATTTTGTTATTTGAACAGTATAATATTTTGGTTATTTGCACTGACGTGTTATCAGATTGTTGATATAATCTAAAGTACTTTGTTGCTTTCTGTTTTGTCTAAATAAACCTTTCATGTGTCCCTACTACTGATTATCGTACGATGTATCCCACCCAGAATTTAGTGCCCTTGTCGACATGTGGTGATGCCAGCATTTTTTTTACCAGGTTTCCTCCAGGTTTACCAGTAAAGCAAGGTGAGAAATTGTCATGGTGTAAGTGAAATACTTTTGAGTACAACATTAAACACCAATCAAACTAAAATACAAACCTTATTATGTAAATTTTCTTGCAGGTCCAATGATGGGTAATGTTCCACCAATGGGGATGTCGGGGCCTCCCCCAATGCAGTATGGTATGCAGTTTCAGCCGGGAATGGGCCGCCCTCCTATTCCCCAAGGGCGATATTAACTTAGTATAAGCTCATTAATATTCATAGCCTCATCAACCTCATACCAATCACCATTTAGTTTTTTCTTTAATCATTTTATAATGTACAAATTGTTAAACTTTTGTTTCATTTTTAAGATCCATATTAAGGTAAGAAATATGAATTGAATTGCATATGTTGTTCACGATCTTCTAATGCGGTAAGTCCTATTTTAACTGTAAATTATCCACACATGTTTGCGTATGGTACATTGATTTTACAATTGTGGGTGTTATTCTACTGAATCTGTAGCCCAGGAATTTACTACAGGTCAGGTTTGTACAAATTTACGTATCAATAAACTATACCAACATTTTTATGATTTTGTTTGGCTTTTAATAGTTTCAAGATCTTTGTTTAACATATACAGACACCTGTACACTATTTGCCATGGGCATGCTGTGTAGAAACAGTAAGTGGCTTGACATGGCTGGCTTTTGTGTTGTGTTAACTTTTTTTTAATGGCTTAAGAGACCAAAACATTCATGACTTACAGGCAAGTTGTCACAGTGATATGCACAGAGTAAGGCTGTCCAGAATCACTGTTGGGCCTGTCGACCCCCAGCAAAAATGCTGGTGACTATTTTCTTTTCAAACCGTATTTTTACAATAAATGTTACTGCTGATCACATATTAACATTTTATATGTAGAAAAAGATAACAGTTTTGACAACAGTTCCTCAAATACACACCTTGAGGCCAGCCTTGCTTAGTTTTTCATTTGTTGATACTGTCAGAAATGGGAAGTAACTGTAAATCAGAAATTACAAGGCTTTGGTGTAGACAATTTTATTCTGACATAAGTAGTTTAGTAAATAAAACCATAGACGTATATGGAAAAATAAGGCTCCTGTGACATGGTGCTCTCTGAGACAAATTGCGAAACAGTATTTCTTTTGATTACATAAGACTGTTAAGAAACGTTTCCATTTGTACAGATGCAGACACTGAAAAAAATCTTGTTAACTGTCAATGTAAGGATTTTCTCTATTTGGAAATGTTTACGAGAATATCACATGGTGTGGCTTCAGCAATCATGAGGGGTGGTTTTTACAAGGTTTAGTCATGGGTTTCCACATTAAATCAAAGAAATGGATCATCTATAAATTGAAATAGCCTTAATAGTAGAATGTTAAACCCCAATCAAATATACGAAAAATCAGTTTGAATGGTATGTGAAGAAGTTGCATGATGTGGCTTTGGCAGTCATGGAGGTGATTTTTGCAAGGTTTTTCACTATAGTGAATCAAGGAACAGGGAGAAATGGACGATCGTATAAGTGCAATAGTAATTACGGCGATGCTAAACCCTGGTCAAACAAAAATCTATTTGTTCAGATGATAAAACTGTGGTAAAGTGCAAGCACTGAATGTTTCTCCTTAAGAGTATCTGTCCGTACAAATGGGAACGTAGCTTAAATGTGCACCCGTTGTGATTGCAACAAAAAGTCCACATTGAAGTTTCTTATTATAACAAGCAGTGGTTTAAAAGCTTATTAGGGATGCTCTTTTGGACAGATGCAGTATTGGGATCATCTGGGGATTGAAGAAAAATACCTTATTGGTCAACAGTCCTTCAAATGATTTGATAATTTAGTTATGTGTTAATCTGATAGCAGTATACAAATATTTGTTAGTGAATATTATGAGAATGACCTTATTAAATGGTGTTTGAATGTAAATATCACTACATCTTGTAGCTATTTACTATGCTTTGATACCTTGTTAATATATATATTTTTTTTTTTTGTGCTTTTTGAATCAAACTTTAATCTTAGGGACAATAAATATGTTTTCAAATATAATTACTTACCAAGTTAGTATAAGTTATGAATTTACAACCATTCTGATACATTCAACAAGAGAACACCCCCTTGTCATTTCAGGTTTAAAGTGCCGAGTCGCCCAAAGTTAGGTTTTAATATGAAATTGTTTTTAGCATTATTGCAGGACGATCTGTTCACAACTTAAAACAGTGATGATGATATAATTAAATTCAGGAGTACAAAACTCCAGTACATACAAGTAAAGAATAAGCATTAAAGATAAACAAACCACCATTTAAACTATTCAAAAAGCACTCGTTTTCATCTTAATATTTCTTTTAGAAAATATGGGTTTGGAATTCATCAACAGCTCTTTATTTATACTTAAGAAAAATTTCCTTTTATTCCCATGATTGTGTAATTTAAACTAAAATTCCTAAATTTTGGGCGACAAAGTTACTTTACCTGTGGTGTCAAGGAAAAAACTACTACAGTGAAGATAACTACCTTTTTTTTTACCTGATTGGTTCACAGATACTTTCTGAATCCTGAAGAGGGGGGAACGTACTGTAGCTTGAATCTTAAATTGGCAGGCAAGTCTCGTCACAGGAAGGTTGTAGATAACCTCACTGTTGGGCCTAGAGACCCCCAGCAAACAAGCTGGTGACCACTTTATTTTTATTTAATTGTCATTTTTTTTTTGTTTCATCTTCATTTGTTCATGCTTATGACTGATGAGAGTAATCTGTGAGTACTTTGATTCAAAACAGAAGTTGACATTTAGTAGCATAACCCTTTGTTAAAATTATTCTTAGTTGTAGTCTCAATTATTACAAGTGCATGTCACTGGTTAAATTACTATCCCAGTGGGAACATTTTGTTCCGAGTCATTGTAGAGTGCTGATGAAACATTCATTTTCCAATGGTGCAAAACACTTCATCTTTTGGTAGTGTCAATACAGTTTAGTAACTAGTGATGCCTTAAAAATAGCAGCAGCAATTTGGATGTTTAAATGTACTCTCTACCTAGTTCTCCTGACTTTTGATACCAGCCAGATGAAGCAAACTAATAAATGGCAATAAAGTCGTGACACATTGTTGCGAAAATATTATTTGATAAATGTGCAGCAAAATTGCAGCTTATAAATTCTATGCCCTCTGGCTATAGGCAGAGTAGCAATGCTGTCTTAATAAGCACTAGAGAGCGAGGGGATAAACTTCTGAACAGTGTCAAAACACTTCCCATTTTATGGTTGTGCTTGTGTCAATTATACCCTTAAGCACGGCGTAAACCTCAAATCAATCAATCAATCGATATTAGTTTTAGGTCCAGAGCAATGGGCACCCTTGTAAAATAGATTGAAAACCCCGTACACTAACAACATCCTAAATTTCCTGTCCTGTTTAGAATTATATTAAATACAGATCTAAACATAATTTATCAAATAGTGTATCCTTGTCTCAAAAGCGATACTTTGACTACATGTAGTTTTGACTTGTTACTTCCTGGTCTGAAAATCTTACAATTCATGAGATCGCTTACTTACAGTTAGTTACTTAAAATTCATGAAATTTTACTAGAGTACAACTCTAGTTCAAGATATGATTAATATGCCTTGAACTCTAACTCAGAGACTTGTATCTAGCTAGTAGTCATCCGTTCTCATTAGGCCTGCCAATTTTAATTTAATTCTACCATATCACTACTGAGGATGGGAAACACTCCATCAATAGTTCCTCAAAAGCAAAATATAAAAAAAAAAGTTTACTCGTCTGAAGTATTTAACACATTCTCGTTTGATTGCTCAGTTCGTCTTTTCGGTGTCCTGAAGGCAATTTTTTCCACTGTCCATCTTGCCGCCACAGAAGCGTGTTGTCTATACTTCCTTTTTATGCCTGGAGATTTCCTGCTGTTAAAGGTTGCGTCTTCCAAATAGAAAGAGTTTTGAAGGCACATATATACATATAAGACCTGACCTTTTACCAAAATCCCCAGGCATAAAGCTGAAGTCTTGGCGACAGGCTTGCTTAGCAGTACACATATTGCCTTTCACAACATTAACTCTTTGCCTCCGGAATATGTTTTCACAAGTGGATCTATTTAGACAAAAAAATGTCAAGATTTTTTACATTTGTAAAGTAATATGGCCATAATTTTTAAAGAGTCAAAAGTATGAAAAATATATATTTTCTTAATCAGGAATACCTTCTCTAATGGATAAAATATCGCCGCTGTCGGTGGCTTGCAGGATGCAAAGAGTTAACACATGTTGTTCAAAGCTATGTTTGTTTATAAGGAAAAATAAAAGCTTTTAATCTATTGGAGCATCCGGTGTTATTAAAATCTTGGACAAGATTACTGAAAAGATATCTTTGTTAACTCTGCCTGCATCATCAGCTGGTTGCCAGATATTTGGTTTATTTTTAATATTTTTTCCCATCTTGAGGATTGCATGTATAAAAAAAAAAAGTACATAGGGCGACACTAAGCCAAGTCATTCTGTTATTTGTATGGATTGTGGTCCAGGACGTAGAGGGTGATTTCATTCATCCCCTATGACTAGGCCGTCATATGATTGGAAAATAACCTTAAGTATTGTGTTAAACCTCTAACAAATCTATGGTTGTGTACATGAGCAAAATCAACAATTTTGTAGAGTTGTTGCACAATTTTTGTGACCATTCTGAGATAAATCGAAACTATTTGTAGGCAAGGTTGAATATTTCAAAACCCTGAAGCAATGGCATCAAAGCTCTTTGATGTTACTGTTAGTAATTTTGATTATTTCTCAAAAAGTGTGCTATTTTTATTCAAATTGGTTCATTTATGATAATTGGATTGCTTGTCATTTTCGCAAAACCAGATTTCAGTTAGTGAGTCCGCTTTTGGTTGTGTCTTAATGCAGATTGGTGAGGTGTTGAAGACTGGACATACAAACTACAGTTGCCTTGCTCACGTGACTTAAGATACAGGCAAGTCTCGTCACAGGAAGGTTGTAGATAACCTCACTGTTGGGCCTAGAGACCCCCAGCAAACAAGCTGGTGACCACTTTATTTATTTTTGATGTAAGTCGTTTTCAAACTGTATAACATAATATTAGGAGGTGCCTGAAAACATACAGATGATTTTTAGAAGTTCACAACTCAAGAATTACATATTACAGAAAACAAAAATGTTCAGATGATAGTGGTACCAATCTGGCAGAATCCTGTAGTAAAAGGTGTTTATGAAAGATCAGTTTTCATCTAATAAAATTTTGGGTCATTTCAGACAGTCCAGCCGGTGTAGATTTTTGTCAGATATATAAACATGATATTATCATGCTGAGAAATAATGAACTGATCATTTACTTTTTCCATTGTCATGCACAACTGAAGAAAAACTTCCCCCTCATGAAATCAGAATTGAGCTGCAGATGGAGAGAATAGTTCAACTGCTTCATGATCTACGAAGTCAGAAATAGACACTTAAATTTTATCACAAACTAACAGTACGGCTTTTCAAAATGAACAGCCCAATGTCGGAAGTTTTTCCACCAATATAAATTATCTTCGTCTCAATAAAAAAATGAATTTTGAGTTTGTTTTCCCAATTTTGATTTTTGCTCAGGAAATTTGGCAGCTCCGTCCATAAGGATATAAACATTATACTTAAAACCAATTCTTATGAAGGTTACTTTAAATTTATGGACAAAATAAACTGCTAGTATTTCTTTATGTTTTGCTCAGTAGAAGAGAATAGTGTATATCTACAAATGGATCAATATAGCCCTGTTAACTCGTAGAACTCTCAATCTCCACCAGCTGGAAATCCTTCAGACAATCTCCTTGAAAGAAATAGGTAACCAACACAATTTTGGAATTTCAGTGGCACTTGACAGATCGTCGTTATTTAAAAGCGCACCCACGGTAGACTAAATGATCCTACAATTGTTTCTGGCAAATGCAGTCCAATATATTGTTTAATGGTTGGTTTTGTTAAAAGTTCATTCTACAAGTGAAGATTCCTCAACTTCTAGACTGCAATAATGGCCCGAAGAATTTGTGTTCTAAATGCTCCGGCATACAAGTTCCCAAGATAACTCATTGCCAAATACTAGCATCAAGGAATAATTGGTCAACATAAAATTTTCAGAAGTATTTTTTATTAGAAATTATCTGCTTCAAAATTACAGAAATATGTATACCAATACAGCCCTGAGTTTACCGTCAAGTGAGATGGTTCAAAAAATATTATTTCTTCTGTATCACCCTTCGTAGCATTTCTAAGGCAGTGTTGCCATTATCTGCTGGAACCTGTAAAATAGAAACGCCATATTTACTCAGCATAGCACAGAATCAGTTTTCTTTCTTATTACAAAACCTAAAACATAATGAATTGTTACATGAAAGATTCTTGACTAAAACATTCCAATAAACCACAAAAATAGGGCACCACTCAAGGGGTGCAAGATACGCCCGCTGCAAGTTGTTGGTTATGGGACGGACAATGTTTTTAGTATAATGGGGATGGTGACCTTGACCTTTACACAATGAACTTGGCTATGAGGAACATTTGTGAAAATATAAGCTTCAAAGTTTTTGTTTAAAAGTTATGGGTTGGACAAGGTTTTTAGTATAATGGAGATGGTGACCTTGACCTTGGATATAGGTAATGTGAGATGACTGGGCCTTCAACCAATATCCAAGAGGCTTGTTTCAACCATACATGCCGAATACAAGCAGATGAACAATCAATACATGTAGTTTGTCTTATCCTCATCCAGAAGTGGATGGTCCATGTAAAGCACTGGCTTGTAGCAAGGCATCGATTGTTTTACAGTTTTCCCCCCAAAGTGGGTTGAAAAATGATGTGATTCAATTGTATGGTTTTTAAAGGCACCAACAATGTAAGTGTACCTTATCACATTTAAAGTCATCCGACAGAAGCCAGTATATGGATTTATCCTTACCATATGACCTGCATCCAAAATCCAATAGAATGCAAAATTTTTGTATTCTTGGGTGTATCCAGATTGAGTTTTTGAGACTGGATCAAACAGCGGAACTCTCTTGGCCTTGCTGAATTCTTTGAAAACATCTAGCTTTGAAACCCACATCTCTGTGCCTGAATATATATAATTAATATTTAGATTAATTACATATCAGTCTTTTATTTAAAGTCGGTAACATTACAATTGTTGGCACTATAAATTAATAGCATTGATTTCCATTATAGTTGTTGACTCAATAAGTGTGGCCACCGTGACAATACATATGTTAATATAAAAGCTTCCACATAGATCATTTGCAAAATGTAGAATCAGTGGGTTTGCATTGTTCATGGTGACTATCCTGCCCTGTTATTATAAACTAGTGTAACATAAGATTTGTCTATAAATCTAAATGCAATAGCTTTAATGTACACACCCATGGTATCCACAATGAGGTCTAATTGTCCACTGTATACAACCACATCTAAACATCTTCCAAGAGCTGTACAATTCATAATGAGTGTGTTCACTGCAAAAAAACACACACAAAATAAGAATAGTTTTACAGCAAAGGTCTCCTAAACACCCTATGACAACTGTACTTTAGGATAAAATTAGTCACAAAATGACAAATGTCTCCAAATTATTTTTTTTAAATTTTTGCCCAAGAAGGACCTGCCTACCTGGTGTATTCTGGAGTACATATATTAATATTCTGTGCTATGCTGTTACATAAAAATACACAATATTGCAAGAATATACTCCTAAATAACAGTTTTTTTATGCATAAATTTCTTCTTGGGTAGGCAAGTCTGCCAAGACCTGGGATTTTTACTCAAACAACTCTATCTCCCATTAAAATAGGTGTCAAAGTACAGCCTGAACAAACTCCCTACATGGACATAAAACATTATTGCAGTATCCTTAGGTTATGTCTTAAGTTTTCACCAGGCCTACTGTAAAACAAAACCACCTGGTTGAATATACCATAAACATAATTACTAATTTTTATCTTTATAATTTTACAAAACACTCTGGTTGAATGGAATACCTTGTAAAACTTGGCACATAAGTGTTCGGACATTTCACTGCTTAACCTTTCCATTCTATAAAAATAGTAAACTTACCAATGTCCGTCACTGGTTTCATAAAATCTCCAGACTGTTTTTCAAACACCATGCCTGATTGTCCTATAGATAGTAAGAATTAACACACAGTGAACTACATAATAATGTACATAAGAATTAATGACTTGATCTAGCTCAACCATCGTATATACTATTAGTAAGAGACAAAATTATATGCTTGCTATAATAACACCATTCACCATACTTATTAACCTAAAAATTGGTATACTCTCATAAATATGACATAGCATTTTAACTCTATTGATAATTGTTGCATATTCAACCGAAAATGTATTATTAACGGTGTAGTTGGTAAATGAATTTATAAACTTAGCACCATCCTGTTTTGGTAAATATGGTGCCTTATATCATTTAAATGCAGAAATGAAGTTTTTAACCCTATCTAGAAGGAATGGTTTTCTGTTTCACTCAATGTATTATCTCCTGACCAAGGTACATTTGCATAAAAAATACTCCTGTGAAAATTCTGAATGTTTGGTAAGACAAAAAAGAGCATTAGTCCAGTATATATCACAAGGCGAGTATCGGCCATCTCAGAAAACACGGATATAGCAAACAGATATGCTTCAGGTCTGAGGTCCCTTCGGTTTGAGGACAGTTAAGACATGTACTGCAAAAAATTGGTACACTTACCTCCCCATGTGACATTTTTGGGAATGATTCCTAATTTCTGCCTGATTGGTCCATTCATTAGAGCAGACAGGTCATCATTCTGCATGTAAGACACATGTCTATGATACAGTCTTTCTGCAAGTACACAATTTTTTTTACTTGGACCTCTTGGGTTCAAAATGAGTAATCTTTTCTCTTTCAATTCTATGTAATGTAAGATACAATAGATGCAGTATTCTGTTATATTGAGATAAAACTGCCACGTTTAAAAAGATTGCATATCAGAAAATTTTGCCAGTTGAAACCCGTCCAGGAATCTAAACCATGTCGCTCCAGAGGTAGGCTCTGAATCACCAGCATTAAAGGCCTGCTCCCTGGACCAGTAGGCCTTCTTACTAGAATGTACTCGAACTAAGAAAGTGTGAAATAAAATGCCGGCCACCTAGACCACTCAGGCCTTCCACAACAGAAGGGGAGTATACATGTAGGTGGTAGACATTCATACCCCATGCTAGGAGAGTGACATAGCTCCCAAAGTGATGGCAATTACCAAAACTCATTGGTTTGATTCCTGGAGGGGTGTCAATCTGCAAAATTTTCCAAATCTGTTCAAACTAAGAAAATGTTATCCCAAAGTAACGGAAATACTGTTCATTTTTCCTCTAAGGGACACAAAAAACATTCATTAGTATACATGATTGTGATAACAAATAGTGAAATTTGAACCTATAATTTATTCATCACCTAATTTGTTATCATACTGGACAGGAAAGCTGGTGTTCTGTTATCAGAACTAGGTTGCTTACGGTTTTATCTCTGGTCTATATTTAAGAAATAATGTTCAAGTAATTGCTGTCTAGTGCGAAATTTAGGACAAGTTGAGGTGAACAAGTTTATTTTACGGTGAAGGCATTAGCTGGAGCCCTAATATGTATCAACTTGTTGCTCTCAACAGTCCTAAAATTTGCAAAGATGGCAGGAGCTTTATTTTATTATCCACAAAATTATTTATCTACGGTTTTTTTTATTATGAATAAATGGTTGTTTTAAATGTGATGGAGAATTTTGGCACAATCCTTTGTCTTCTGACACACGCTTACAAAAAAAGTTAGTCCGGAGGGGGTTTTGATTATCTTACATGTAGCAGAAAAAAACCCCAGAGATAATTAAATGAAATGTTTTAACAGGTTTTGTGTGAAATGATGAAATGTAAAAATGTTATGCCTTTGAAATAAATGATCATCCCAACTTCAAACTCAATTTGTTGTCATCTGCTTCTTCAATAAACAAACCACCAATACATCTTGATGGATACCTACAGTGATGCTGAGAATTACCTTGCCAGACCAAAGCTGTTGTCTAATGGGAAATTTAGGGCATTTAGCATTGTGCCAACTCATTCTGTATGTATAATGCAAACTCATAGGGGTAATAAAAATGTGAGTTATTTATCAAAGCATGCTGGTAGCTGTATTCCACCATATAATCTGGCTATTCATACCCAAAATGTCTATTGAAATTCGCTTACTAGCCTCTCGGACCAAACCCCCTGGTTACATATATATTACCCATAGGATTGGCCATCTTTAAATGATGTCGACGATTATGCTGTTCAGATCCTCCCCAATCTAAAATGTTGTAGAAATTGACACCATTAGTTGTTTCTTCCACGACTGTCTCCGTTCTGCTCCAGCTACTTGTGGCTTCTGTCCATTTTCCCTCATTTACCAGCTGTTCTGTTTGTTTAGCTGCTGCTTCTATTTTCATTAAACCATTGTAACCAACCAAAGACTAGTACCAAGAAACAAAAAAGGGTGAGGCAAAAACATGCATTTATTACTTTGCGAAAGTCCTGGAAAGAAAAAAAATCAGCATGTCAGATTTCGGTTAATTGAGGCAAAACTTGATTGTAGAGTTAAGAATGAATGGCAATGCAATTCACACCACATCAAAGAATCTACATAACATTATAACTTTAGTGTTGATTGTTTT
This sequence comes from Mopalia ciliata, assembly GCA_034783835.1. NCBI lineage: Eukaryota > Metazoa > Mollusca > Polyplacophora > Chitonida > Mopaliidae > Mopalia > Mopalia ciliata. The sequence goes on from JAVFBW010019332.1 coordinate 17,635, forward strand.
GGTATATATTTCCCAGCAGTGAACAAATGAGTGCAATGATTAATAAATAACAAGGCGTAACAAGTGTTTCCAAACATAGCTTACATGACTTGAACATGTTCATGGTGATAAGGTTAACTTAACTTACGTTTCAAATTCTTTAATAGTAAGTTTATGGTCACACTATTTTTATTGACAAAGCAGTTGTGCAAATCTTATGCCAAAAACTGGTGCTGCTTTGTCTTAACAAAATGTCTTACACACACTGACAGATTACTGAAGCGTCTGGCACTAGTAATAATAATATATAATAATAACTTTGTTCAACAAGATAAAATTAGTCAAATTGCTCTTACTTGTAGTTAGTTCTGAACAAATAATTTTTCATAAATGTCATATACATTAACATATAAAACAATATTTGTATAAAATCATCAAAGCTACTTGGATATGATAAAATGATCAAAGCGTTAAATTGGATTTTAAGATTGGCAAATGTATTAATTAAAAATAAATTTACTATTAAATAGTTCAATAATACTCACTGTAGCGTACAAGTATCTGCCCCATGAATTAACAGAATCCACTGGAGATATCCAGGAATCCCCAAGCGCAGCCCCTCGGAAATTAGACTTTACTTCACCTCTTTGTATTGCCTACGAGAAATATCAAACAAAATCATTCAACTATCTGGATAGTTTAAATTTGAAGGCTTGTATTGACCAAGCTATAGTACTCGTCACACTCAAACGATTGCTATACTGTTCAAGATTCTGCTATCATTTGATTTTATAAATAGCAATGGCACAAAAATGCAGCATTAAAGATTTGGGGATTCAAATCGACCATAACCTAAGGTTGAATGGTGCTTATATTGTACTTTTGCACAGCAGAGAAAGCTACAAGCAAACAGAAAATGGATCATGGATGGAAATATGCAATGACACAAAATAATAAATCTCACCAATTTTGCACTCCGGACTTTTAAATTTAAGGGAAGTGTACCAATGTCCAGTAAACAGAAAGGTTTAACAGAAAACAGACAAGAGATCCATGAATGGATCTTGACGCCCACACTGTTAAGATAGTTTGAAGAGAAGAGTCTAAGAGGGGACAGAT
>JAVFBW010019554.1:0-18722 GCA_034783835.1 Mopalia ciliata
CGCCAATGACCCCGTTATCATGTATTCCATATCGCATATATTATGTATTTTGTGTACAATTCGAAAATGGTTGGGCATGTGTTGACCTAACCAAGAATCGGCTGTGTTCTGTGGTTGAATTTTCAGTTATTCAAGTTTACTCAATAGTGTGGTGTTTACATGTAAGAGTTGACTGCGTGAGTTCGACGTCTATCGCAGTCTAACGGACTCCGCAAAACAAATCGCCTATTTCTTAGGATAAGTTCATAGTCACCGAATCTGTCATGAAATAAAATTTATATTTCGGTCTATGTTTGCCAACAATATTGTTAAATAAGAAACTAACCAATCCGTGTTATTTAGATGACTGTTTTCGTCATCCTCGGCACTGTCAGAGTAACTAGCGCACGGCTCGTCTGTCTCGATATCGCATACAATTTCCGCATTATCAACACCATTCTTATCTTCTGATGTGTAGGTATCGGTGAATGAATCAGATATGGCTTCGGCGTGCCTGAAAGAAAATGCTGCCATGTCTCGCTGAGGAAAAGTCTTATGCACTACTGGGCTAAATCATGGCTAGCTGCCAGGCCAGGCTGACAGGACTTCACGACGTGACGTCACTCAAGCAGAGATCGGAATATCAGTCGGCTTATCTGGTTACTTTAGCGCCTTGTAGGGGGCAAAGTTGAAAATATTTCGTTGTGCCAAATATATATTACTTTAGGACAGTGTATAAAGATTATGTTTAGGGCATAAAGGGTTGAATAATAATACCACTTTAGAGCTCCTTTAACTATGAGCCACGTCAGTAAGACATACTTAAATGTGAATTTTGTATACTGTATTAATTTTGCTTATTTGTATATGTTACTGTTAGTTTATAACCTGTATATTGTTGGTGAAATCAATAAATCTAATCAAATCAAATCAATCTGATAAGCATGTATATATTAACTAAACGGTTTTTATTAGTTCTACGAATACACGCTTAAATATTTCCAATTAATATATATTATAGTTTTGCTTTTACATTTCGGCCATGATATTGCGTAATTAAATAAATAAGAAAGCAATGACTTATAATTCAATTGTGCTTTGCTGGTTATTCTGTTGGTCCTTACATTGCTCTTCGACGTTGTATTGGTCTAAACATACTCAAATCAAACAGATACTGACAGTTATTAAGGGTTGGGAAAGTGTAAATGCCATAAATATAGTTTCCTATTCTTTACTCAATATATTTGTTAATTTTTTGTTCAATAGAAACGAAGGTAGAGTCAAGAATTTCGTTAACCAATGTCAGCTTGTTTGGCACCACAATGACAGTTTGTTTTTCTTTATGAGCCGGACCAATTATGCTTTAGATGGAAAAAATACATTCTGTAATGAAGTCATTGTAATTGGCAACTTTCTTCGAAAGACAGCTATAAGGCTATAAAGTTAACAGGGCAAAGTTCCTAATAAGGTTACATCTTGAGTATTTTACGCAGGGCATTACTACTGAACATTTGATGCCCAATGAGGAATGGTAATGGATTCATCACTCCTCACACTTAACTGTCGTACCTTTAACCACGCGATTGCCAAAAAACAACAGTCAGTTAAGTAGTGAACTGGGTCAAAACGGATTTTTTTATCAATAAGTAAACCAATTTTGAATGGATAAAGCAGTCTATTTAGGGTCAATAATTAAATTGTATATTTGTATGATCACTAATCAAGATGTCAAGATTGGTATCAATTTTGTAGTGAAGCTTGACATTTACATAGTGTACCAATAGGTGGATAGTTAAATCGAGGCTGGATGTGTTTGTACACTCGTCCGATGTGTAACATGCTGATTCCAGTCACATCGGAATGCTAAAAAACGTGTTAACCTCATTTTTTTGTCGGGATTATTGGTTAAATACATTGCAGTTGTTGGTAATGGTATTTTAAGACTAAACACCAGTATAGTTTTTGTTACATTTATATCAGTCGAATCGACGCGCTATAATATATATTGGTAACAACATGGACCAATGGGGGTACAATTATAAAGAGCAATAGGCGATGTAACAAGTAGGAATGTTTGGGAATCTAACTATTCATGTGTATTTCAAAGAACATTTTGTTCCAAGGAGAACAGGCTTGTATAATACAATTCAAATCTATCTGAACCTGTTCTTTTCATTGAAGATGGGCCATGGCTTAGTTATTTGCCTGTGCGCTTCAATCCTAATTCGCTGTACTGTTCACGGGATTGGGAACGTCTGTCGACCATGAGGGAGTCACGCGATATGGCTCCGGCAACCGCTGATGAATGAACTGTCTAAACCTCGAAGCTTTTACGAGGTTTCCTTACCGTGTTCCAGCGTAATAAGACAAGGAACAGTGTGAAGTGGACAATCCGTCCTCATATAAGTGAGTATGACGTTAAGCCCCCATCAAACAAACACCCACATTTTTCATTGTATTAATGGTATAGGGCATAATTTATAATTAACTATCAGGAACGCAATATGTTTTTTCTCGGTTAATAAGGTGTTAATCAAGAATAATTGTTATTATCTTCAAGTTAACAATCTACACGATAGGGTACGTACCTATAGGTGTGGTACATGGATAAATTTAAGACCGAAATAACGAACCGTCTGGCTGTTTCGGCTATGTACGTGGGTGTATTAACCAGCCAATTTACGAGACTAATATAACCAATTTACCTGGGGCACATGTTTTATAACGGTATTCATATATGAGCACATAATATCGGGAAGTACTTTGAAAGAATATGACACAACATGGACTAAAATAAAAATCAAATGGCGGTACAATATTGGTAAACAGGATGATGTTGAAAAGATAATTTGAGTCGATCACAGTGTATGGTACATTTAAGAGACAGAACGTAACTGGTGGAGCATCAGTTGTTTGTGGGAAAAGGTTATGTTGTCACAGTAGATAGTATTATGAAAAATAAATAGCTGATGTATCAAAAATATTACAATACGGCCGAAATTACCGGAAGATATCGGCAGCCATAATTACAGGGAACTGTTCAACTATTACAGTCTGTCACACCACATTATATATGATTGTAGGCGCAATTAAAGTGCTACGTTGAAGAAAGATAGTTCGTCGGATGAACAAAAATAGAAGTAAAATGACAACCATAAATATTTTGGCGCAGTTGCCTGGCAAGGTTTTGGATGATAACTTTAACCGTTTCGAACCCACGTTGTCGCCAATCGAATTATAATATAATCCTACGTCAAAATATCTGGACCATAATTATTTGCTGGTCTCTTGAAATATAAGGCCATCTGGCTAAGGGCAGTTTTGTTTAGTTGTAGTGGTGTCTGTAGCTTTCAAATTATGGAAACGTATCACATCTTGGTTGTGAAAGTGTCAATTATTAATTGGAACACACCGCCGTCATATAACTGAGGATGTAAATATGGCGTAAATCACCAAGCAATCAATCAACCTGAAAAAAACGGACGTTTTCAAATGAAAATGTTAACCAATTACCTTATTATTTCGCAACTGTTTCTGTATAACAATTACTCGCAGGTTGAAATTTACTGTTTCTCTTCATTATTTTTAATATCCATAGGTATTTAAAATGACACATTTGTACTTTCATTTGCTCGCCAGCGTCACAACAGACTGGTAGCGGAACTCTGCTGGGTTCACATGGTGCTAGATGTAATGACACTTCTCCGCGGTATTTGCACCGTCCTCGGTAATTTACTTCGGTCATTTAGAATTCATCTTTAATTATGTAATAGTTTGACGCACACGATTCACTATTTGCCCACTATTACTTCTCCCTGCTGCCGCCCCGTGAGGGGACGGGTGGGCCATGGCCCTGCAGAATACTCCCTCGGTGACAGTTGATCGTAAAGAGGCGAGAAAAGAGGTTGATTTCTGTTGCCCAGGTGTTCCCAGAGCTAAAGGGTAACGGGAAGCAGATTTGTTTGTGATGTTCTGTATTTGTGTCCGTCGTCATGTAAGTGAAATACCCTTGAGTACGACGTTAAACTCCAAACATACAAACAAACCGGTTTATTAACCCAACCCATAATGAGTTTAATAAAGACGTTAAACTACAAATTTCTCATATGCATTATATACCAGATAATATATTCAAATAGTAGCCCTTGGTTTTCACTGATAAGTTTAAATAAGTACATAATTATAGTGACGTAACTCAAAAGACTCCATTTGATATCAACATCTGTTTTTATTTTCCCATTATCAAGAACGCCCAGGGCAAAATGTCGACAATTCGAGATAACGTTTAAACCAAGCGCTCTATAAGTTCAGTACCTACCTTGGAATACACCAATTGACATAATGCCAATCTCAACAGAAGAAGTCATTTATTCATGCTGACACTTTTCAACTGACTGCTGCGGTAAAACAAAATATTTATATGGCATAATATATTGACAAGATAATCGCATTTTAGTTAATCTTTTATACAATATATTAACAGCTGTCTGAGATAACAGGCGTTCTTTGGTGATTAGCTTTCTGTCAACCTTCTGATGCTTGGCAGCTGATATCTTCAAACAGACTCGGTCATTCCCAGGAGGAACAGACACCAGTTGCTGAGCGGCCATGTTGGATATTAGAGATAACTCTTGTAGATCAAATTTTGGATGTATATTTAATAAATGCCGATGATGTCACCAGTATTATAGGTAATTTAAATAAAACTCACAGGTCATAAGTTCTTTTTTTTAAACTGATCTTTATTCCTTTCTGTGATTTTAGGTCATACATAATATACAACATTGACTAATACAACAATATCAAGACACCTCTAAGGATATATATATGTACATATGCTTAGTAAGATTTATAACAGAACTTATCCTAGACACGTTTTTACAGACAAACTTAATTGTTCCCACTTGGACAAGTATCGATCAATAGCATTTTATTTTACGATAACATATTTTTTAAGCTTCACAATATATTCTAGTTCATATAAGTACTGTATGAACTCTGGTTTCTTATTACCTAATTTGCATTTATAAATGAACCATTTTTGCAATAAGTAAGCAGTGAATAAGCAAAATGTTACATGGTAATGATTTTGTACCAAAAATGATTTTGGGCGTTGTTCTATACTAGTCATGTCACTGGACCACCAATCTGTACATCTCTGCCAGAAGGATTTGATCAGGTTACACCCATAGAGTATATGACATCAAGTTTCTATTTCATTACAGGAGTCACAGAGTGGAGAATTAATCATATTTATGGTGTATAGATATTTGTTACAAGGCAGAATACGGTGAAGTAAACGAAATTGGAAAGACCTTAATTTACTCACATGACATGTTCTAGTTAAAAAAGTGCAACTTTCATATATACTTTCATTGTCAGTGAGCAGAAGCTCTCTCCATTTTTTAAAGCTTGTTGGTTCCTCAGCAATTTGATAAATTAAATGCCAATAAAATTGTTTACATTTGACATTATGGAGTTTGTTGTATTTTCCTTTAAGAAAAATAGTTATATCATTATTTGGTACATCAATCTGAGTCATTTGACTCAAGGTTGTTCTCCATAAGAAGGGGATTGCCTGTCTTATACTAAAGAAAGACAAAAAATCTGTTCTAGATTGTATATTATACAGTTCCAGCATTTTTTCTGGAGTTAAAAGTATACCATTAGTATCGAACAATTGATGTACGTACATAATCCCAGCTTCATACCAAGGTTTCCAAAATAAAGTTTTACCGTTAATGGTAACATTTTTGTTAAACCATAATGATTGTTTCAATATAAAATGTTCATCAATGTTTTTGTCGCAATTCTTTATATCACAAAAAGCTCCAAGAACCTCTTTATAAAACGTAGGAAGTGATTTGGGTATGTCAACTTTCAAAAAATTACATAGCATAAAATCCTGTAAAGACATGTCTTGAAGACAAGAGTAAGGAATGATACACCAATTATTATTTTGAGATGCCAAGAGTCTTCCTACCCATACAGCCTTTAGAGCTTTAACCATTGATGGAACATGTACCATTTTAATTCCACCCATAGAATAGTCATTGATAATTGCTTTGAATTTAACCTTGTGTTTTTTTCCATCCCACAAAAACTCATTAATAATACGCTCAGACTCTTTAATAACTCTGGAGGGTGTTTCCAGTACAGAGAAGAGATATATCAATTTTGAAAGCGCCAAAGACTTAATAACCAGTACTTTGCCCTGAATTGTAAGTTTGCGTCTTTTCCAACAGTCCAAAATATGCTTTAGCTCTTTAAGTTTAGTTTTGTAATTCCTATCTAAAATATGATGAGTTAACTTATCAATTGTGTACAATGTAGGCTGTTGCCGAAGAGTTGGTCCAGTAAAAGTAAAGGATAAGGTGTTGGTTATAGCTTTGTAGATTGTGCACAGAGAGTGCTAGATTGTCCTTGATCAAACCTCATATCAGGTTGTTGTTTAGTGTTATATACATCAATCAACTACATTCCATTTGAAAGGATGAAGTGCCAAAGCTTCAGATTACACATTAACATAGAGGAATATCAATTGAACCTTGTTTTTAATTAAAAGAGGAAATGTTTGAGTATACCATATACTACAAACAGCTAAGGTAAATAGTAAGCATACTGGTGTACCTGGATCGACCCTTGTGGCTGTCTTTTCGGCAGGACTTGAAGTTCTCTGTAAATAAATCAAACCTTGACATTGATCAATTTCATACTTTTTTCTTTAGCAATGTCATTATGTCATCATATTTCACAGTCAAAATGATAAACACACAGTTTTTGTCTAGAGATACAATAAATTAGCCTTAGAAGTACAAGATTTTCTCCACATGAGTATAGTTCAATTTATATCTCCAAATTAAACTAAAATCCAAGCCATTGGACATTTGAATGTGTGTGTGTGAAGGAGTAAAAAAAATACTGTCTTTAAAATTATCTACCAAGCAGATTAATTGATTTGTGTATTATGTCATGCTCAATATTGTTTTATTAATATGATGTGGCAGTAGTCCGACAGTTATTCACACTAGCATGACAATAAAATGACAAATATTTTAGTTTTGATTGACAGTTATCCTCCTATAAAATGATAAGATTAGAACTACCTTTGGTCAATAAACAGTGAGCTCTACCAACAAGAATGTTACTAATCCACCATATTACATGGAGAACCAAAGTTAACAACGCACCATTGCTGAGGTTACCAAGGCTGAAAACGTTATGTCCTTAAGGCAGTTACTTAAACTAAGGCCTAATGAAGGTTCTGTACGATGTGTTGCTGTGGTAGCTACTTCTTACTGGCTAATATTATTCTGGAAATCTTAAGTTGGTAATAGAATGCTTACAGTGTTTAGCCCACATTGACTCGGGTTATAATAATATACCCTTACCGAATGAGCTCCCCTCCTCAGAGTTTGGTAGGAAACTTGTCGACGTTTTGGATTTCTATGAGTTAAAGGTAAAAGCTGCAATCTCTTCTGACCTGTGAAAACAACCATATCAGATAATCTTAAGACACATTAAATGTAATCAATTAAATGTCAATAAAATATACATGTGTATGTCCTTTTTATAAATACATACTGCAATACTTCAAAATACTATAGTGAAACGTGAAAGTCACCTCTTGACAGTAGAGAAGCAGTTGTTTATGTCTTGAGACTTGCCAATCGACAAGTGACTCCACACACTATACATATCTCTTTAACAAATTTAAATCTAGACAATACTTTATTTTCACTTACCTTTTTTCAATCGTCTGCGAAATGTTCGTGTTCTGGAAAATGTTTTTAAAAATACCATTTTATATTCTAATAGCTCAATCAATTTTATTTGTCAATAATGATATGTCAGATATTCGTTTAAAAAAGTGATCAAGTAAGATTGAGGTGTTATGAGACATATTTACATCACTGATTAAAAGAGTTAGACCCATTTATATCATTCTCAAGGATGGTGCGGGATAATTATGAACACCTTAGTTAAGAATAATGAAAATACATATATGTTCATTTAAACACAAAGGTTTTCTTACCGGATACTTTCTGAAAACATATGCACATTTAATATGACAAAAGTAACTGTGTATCCCTTAAAGTTTTTTTTTAAAGATATAAGTATTTAATATGAGTACAAACTGGAAAGGATTAGTTCTCTTCTGGTATATCCTCACTCCAACCACAGTCAGTATTATGAGTAACAGGCCACCAATTACAGAACATATGACCACCACTGATATATCAGACACATACTCCTCAACATGCTTGTATAACTCTATCTTTATAATACTGTAATTAGCCCATGATGGACCTGTAGACAAACATTGCATTCAAAATTGAATTAATATAATTTATTTTTAAAATATAAATAATGAAAATTGTTTCTGTGACATTATTTATTTTCACTAACAAAGAGATTTGTACAAGGATGTTCACTGTTGAACATCAATCTACCGAGTCATTCTCATTGCTCACCAAAATATTTTAAATTATTTTGTAATATTCGTCATAACTTTCACCTTTCTTTCTCAAATACAAAATTAATTTGTATCTGCAAAGAGACAGAAGATACATTATTAATTTCCTTTGATTATCAACTAAGTTGTATACAAACCAGATGTGATAGGTGACAAATCTGGTCCAAGGAGGAAACTTAAAGTCTCAGGAGCTGGAAGGAATGTCTTTGGTGTGTAATAGTTGCTGATAGAATCTGTGTCATTAGAGGTCAGGATGTACAAGTGCACTGTCACAGCCCTCTCACTTAAACAGAAAATAGTTCATCTGACATTTGAATAATCCCATCATATTCATATCATCTTCTAAAGCTGCAATTTTACGCATCAATATTCCCCTGACAGATATTTAAACTCCTGAGGCAGAAAGCCATTTTTTTGCATTTGCATATCGATTAAAATGGGGATTTATGATTTTGTTTTGACGGGTAAAATCTGTAGACAAACTGAATTGGTGCCAAATTAACAGAAGCTATCAATGTTGAGCATCACTTTAAACTTTAGATTAAAACATGGTTATTGATGTCAATCAAGAAGAACTAGCAAACCAATGTCTAGCTACATTTCGGCTTGGCACAAAATATTTATGGTCTACACTCCATTAAGATTTATCTTATAAGTTACCCAGCAGGAATAGATCGTCGCCGTCGTCTTGTGGATGAAGCATCCACAGCATATTCATTCCTCTCTTCTAAGAACCAGACTCTGGCTTTAGCCGTGGGGTATTTAGTCTGATATATCTCAGAAACAGCTGCTGTGAAACTGTCTAAACTATCAGCAAGGTATGTTTTGCTGACGCTTAGAAATATGGACACTGTGAATAGAGAAGGATCAAAGCTGTCCACCCTGACAGGTAGGTATGTGGGGGAGTGCTCCTCAGGTAGTCCACTGTCATGAGCCCCGATATATAAAATATATGTTTTGTTAGAATCAACTGTAGCTTTTAATCTAACTTCACCTACAAGAAACAAAATTAGACTAAAAAAAAATAAATAATTGGATAGCATTTCACAATTTCATTTTATTGTGACTTTGGAGACTTGAATGACTGATTAATATGTTCCTCTCATTCTCACTTACTGATATTGCCATACCTAATGGTCAAGAATCAATTTGCTCAAGGTACGATAATGTATGCATGTGATATAAGCTTATCAGTAGTCATTAAACTGTTTTTTGCCAAAGAATCTCATATAACATAGAGATATACTTTACCACATGTAGGTTAAATGTTACAAAGAAAATGAGGTTATCACTGTTAATGTTTTATTACAAACTAGCAGATATAAGAGTAATGTGAACAGCAATATTCTTACCTGATTGTGCTCCAACAGAGAATAAGAAAAAGTTGAAACTAGGAACTAAATAGTATGTCACCTGTCCAGCCTCTCTGAGATCAGAATCAGTGGCATTGACAGTGGTAATGAGTGTTGTAAAACTACCATCATATGCTACCTCCTCGCTGATATAGTCTGTATCAAATACAGGAGAGTTATCATTGATGTCTAGCACTCTGACAGAGACAGTGGTGGATCCCGTTAAAGGCAACACACCACCATCAACAGCATACAGGATAAAAGAGAAAGGATCATGAACTTCCCTGTCAATAGTAATCTTGGTCTGAAGCTGTGGTACAGAATTATCCGTAGAAAACAGAGAGTCAGCTTGAGTTCCATTCGAAGTCGCCAAGTCAAATGATAGGGCTATTATTGCATTTGAACCTATATCAGCATCAGTTAGATTAACAACCAAAGGGTTCTCCCCAGCCACTGAGTCGTCAATTAATGTCCAGATGTATAGTGGCTCCTCAAATACTGGTGTATGATCATTAGCATCTGTTACAGATATATTAATGAATATATCATTGTACAGTTTAGGAACCCCACTGTCATGAACACGACAAATGAAAATATAGGAGTTTACAGTTTCCCTGTCCAGTACACTATTGGTAGATATATTGCCTGAGGACTGATCAACAAGAAAGTGAGGTGGACCTAAAGTGAAAAGCACTAACTGGAACTGCATGACAGCATTAACTCCAGTATCGTTGTCATATGCTAACACCTGACCAATCACCGTTCCAACTGACACATCTTCCTGGACATTTATATAATCCTGGTCAGGGAAGAAAGATGGTGACACATCATTTACATCTAGGATTGTAACAGAAACTGTAACAGAGGAGCTTTTGGGAGGTTGACCATTGTCCTGAACAATAACTACAGGAAAATACAAAGATTGACGCTCCCTGTCCAATGTATTAACAACTAGTAATAAACCCGAGAATTCATCAATTTCAAACTCATCATATGCACTTTCAGCAGAAATATTAAAAGAGAGTTCAGCATTTTCTCCTACATCAGCATCTGTAGCGATAATTGTAAGTACTGAAGTTAGAACAGGTGTGTTTTCATGTATGCTTTTATCATAGATTCCACTAATGACAGGTGTGTTGTCATTTATATCTCTGACTATGACAGTCACTGTGCCAGTTCCTGTCAACTGGGAAATCCCCTGGTCCACTGCCTCAACAACCAATACATGCCTGAAATAATACACAAGTGGAATTAGAAACAATACCATTCACTGAATTGATATTAGGTTATTCAGAGTTGGGTTCACAAAATGTACAGTTGCTTTTTATATATTGACTGGACTGACTAAAGATAAGGGTTAAAAAAAATTAAAAAAATTGCTAACTAAATGAAAAGATTTTGTTATAGATGTAAGCTTATAAAGTGACCAGGACCCTGGTTGCTGTCATGACAGTTATGTTCAATGTAAGCAAAGATCACTTTGTGAAACAAGGATCTGTCTTTCATAAAATTGGTCACATCTGAGCTGTACATCTGAATTGAGCAGGTAGTGGAATATGACAGATAAATAGATAAAAATGCAAAAGCTGAGAAAACAGACAGTGCACAGTGCACAGTGACAATGTATATGCTTTCACAGCAAACTACATGTAGTTTGAACTATGTATAAATGCTAAGACATTCAAGAGATAAAGTTGTAATATGATATCGTTAGACTATTAGAGCAAGACAAATGTATAGGCCTAGACAGGCAACCTTTGAGCAAAACTAGGGGAAGCTGATTTTGACAGTGCACAATACCAATACCATGTTTGAGTTACATATGGTCAAATATTTTCAAGATATATCTTGGAATAGAACAGTGGGGCAGATGAAAGGAAAGATGCATAAATGAACAGCACTTTTTTAAAGATACCCTTACAACCTATTGCAGGTTTATACAAACACAATGATATTTTTCTCAAGAGAATGAACTTTACACTTGTTACAAAATACACTCACATTGATTGAACTTCATAATCTAGTGGTGAAGAAAGCGATATAATCCCCGTGACACTGTCAGCTGTGAAATGAGTTGTTGGGGAAATGAGATATGTGAAGTAGCCTCCTCCACTAGCGGTATCATAGTCGGCTGCTGTCAACTGTGTAATGGAGGATGAAACTGTAGTGTCTTCAAATACATACACCGTATAATTGGATGGTGTCAACACTGGTGCTTTATCATTTATATCTAAAACAGTCAAATACACCAGACACTCTACAGAGAGACTAGGAGTGCCCAAATCTCTTGCCTTGACAACAATGATGTAGCGGTGTTTATCTTCAAAGTCAAAGACAGTGTTCTGTTTCGTTGCAATTTCACCAGTACTACTATTGATGGCAACAATATCTCCTCCAGAAATTAGACTGTACTCTACCTGGCCATTTAATGCACTATCAGAGTCAGTGGCTATTACTTGTCCCACAAAGCTGCCAGAAGCTATATTTTCATTGAAGGTGAAGAGGTACTGGTTCTGTGAGAAGGCTGGTGTAATGTCATTGATGTCTGTTAGCTGTATAGTCAGTGTCATTGATGAAGATAGACCTATTATATCTCCCCCATTATCTTTGGATTCGATTACAAGCCTATAGCTAGATGGTTCATAATCAAAATCCAGCTCAGACCATATCTGCAAAAGATCAATTTTATTGTGAAGAAGATTTTTAATAAGTTCAGGTAACTTGAATATTTAGGATTAAGATATCAAAAATCATTATAAACTTTTGTGATAGGATCAGTATAGCCTGAACTTTTGTAATCATATGGTGATGGTAGCAATTACATTGTACAGAAATGCTGACACATTCTTAGAAACAGCTATTGCTGGAAAATGACAGACTATTGAAAAGATCGATATTTAGAACTAACTATTGTGATAGTAATGGATGACTTTGGTAGTCTTATTGACTACTGAAACTACTGTACATATAAAACCCATCATCAGACACGTTTTTTGATGGATGAAAAGTTACTAATCTGTTTTTGCACAATCCTTTTTATGTGATTATAATTTGTTTTAAAAATAGCTACATATACATTATATATAAATCATGATTCAGTGAAAAAAACATTTCCTTATGGTTTTTAAATGGAAAAAGTTTTACCTGAATTTGTCCTGATAACATGTCAATAAAGAAGGGAGTTCCAGGTTGATTGCCTGAGATAATGGAAAAGACAACTAAACCATCCATTCCAGTGTCACCATCAGATGCTGAAGCAGTGAAAGCTATTGTACCAATAGCTGTACTCTCAATTATTGTCACGGATGCATTAGAAGCAAATGTTGGAGCAAATTCATTTACAGGTAACACTTCCACAGTAACAACAGCTGATGAGGATTTTACACTTGATCCACCATCAACAGCTCTAATTAACAGTGAATGGGACATTTTTGTTTCATAATCAAGCTGACCAGCAGGTCCAAGATATATTTCAGTTCCTGTGAGGGTGAATATATTATCATCATTTCCAGCTACAATGTCAAATGTTAGCTGAGAATTGACTCCGTCATCTGCATCAGCCACAGTCACATTCAGTATGCTACTACCAGCGCTTGTGGTTTCTGGCACGGAAACAAAATAATGATCAGAACTAAATGTGGGATAATTGTCATTGGCATCTAAAACAGAAACAGATATTCCGCTCTGACTACACTTTTGTTCTGGTGATCCTTCAGGTCTGTCACAAACCTCTACTGTTACGTTATAATAGGATGTGCTTTCTCTGTCCAGAGTTGAAATCAGTTCCAGCAGTCCAGTTATTGGATTTAGAATAAACCTATTTTCCGAATTCCCATCTGCAATTGAATAGGTAAGTTCACTTGTATCTCCTACGTCACTGTCTGTAGCCTGAACTATGACAATGCTTGTTCCTACAGCTAAATCTTCATTGATATTCACTACATAAGTGAGGGAGTTAAAACTTGGAATATATTCATTGTAATTTTCTATATTAATAAAAACATATACATCAGAATTAAAAGTGCCATCTGTCACATCTATCAGAATACTGTATGATGACACTGTTTCAAAGTCGAGGCTTGAGTTAACAGAAAGTTCTCCTGTAATACTATCTAGTATCCAATCCCAATTAACATTCCCAGAAAGTATTGAATAATAAAGTGTGGAATAGTCAGGGTCCAGATCTGAACAAGATAATGTCATAACCGAACCTGTTTGTGTCTCGCTTATGTTCAGCTTAAAAACATCCGGGCTACAAATAGGAGGATTGTCGTTAACATCTACAAGTGACACAGTAAAAGATATTGAAGCAGATAAAGCATCAGCCAGTTTACTATCCAATACCGTTACTTCTAATGTATATGAGGACACGGACTCATAATCTAATGTATGATTTATCCTTATAGTTCCAGAGAGGGAGTTTATGCGAAAAGAATTATCGGGATCACCTCCTGTAATATAATAAGATATGTCACTAGTCAAATCAGCATCTGTACTATTAAGCACGGAGAGGACAGTTCCAATTGATCTGTCCTCAGTTATTGTTACAGTGTTACTATCCCCAGGATCAAATACTGGTGATGCCTCATTCACATCTAGTACATCAATTGTGACTGTTATGTTCCTGATAACAATTCCAGCAGTGACAGCAATAGTGAATGTATAAGATGATTCTGTCTCCGAATCCAATGTAGAGGAGACTGATAAAATACCGGAGGTACTACTCACAGAAAAGGGGAGTGAGGCAGGAACTAATGAATAGGACAAAACATCATCGATATCTGAACAGGAGACGTTTTGTAGAATGAGAGGTATTGTTACATTTTCTAGAACAGCTGTGTAATAAAACATTGATGGACATGATGGGTTGTGATTTACAACAGTGTCTATGAGTAAACTAGCACTTGATTGCTGTGAAGGGGAGCCTAAATCTGTGGCTATTATTGTGAGATTATACTGAGTTTCTATTCCTGCTTTCAATGATCCTGATGTCTGCACAATTCCAGTGGACTGTCCAATAACAAATTTATCATCAGGATTACCTGAATATATACTGTAGATAACGGTACCTGTTAAAACAATAACAGAGAATACAGGTTAATGTTATTAGAGAAAAAAAAAGTTTGTGGATTACAACATATAGCCATATATTTAAAAGGCCTGCTTTAGTGGACAAAGTTGTGAAAATTTCTGACAAAAACTTTTGTCGCATTTCATTTCATGTTTATTTACCATATATACCGTACTATTTACCAAAGCTGACAAAATAATGTATAGGGTGGTGAGAATAAAGTTCTAAAGAATGTTTTCTATCCCTGTTATAAGGGTGAGTTAAATAAATTTGGCTATAATAGGAAATATCTATTGCTGAAACATATTTTTATGCTGAGCTTATTTACAAACATGATGGTGAGAAATAATGCAAAATAGACTCAAAAGACACATTGATTCAATTGATTTTATATTTTCTGGAAGGTCATTTCACTCTTGAAAGCATTTAACTGCTTTCATATAAAGTGACAAATTTTAAGTGTAAAATGGTCTATAGAGGTTTAATTTCTGAGTTCCAGTCGGGTATTCATGACCCTCACTAGCAGAGGGTAGCTGGCTTTGGAGAGTAAGTGCTTTAACATTTGATATTGTATTGGTACTTTGGTGCCTGTATATTTCTACAGAACAATGGATATTAAGGTTATCATTTTATAAAGTTAATAATATTTGACAAGGCTGTAATGATCCATATTGATTTAACAGATTGGAGGTAAACCATACCAAAAGGCGGACTATCTTCATCTGTAGCTGTTAACTGGATGATAGATATTCCATCTGGAGTGTCCTCAGATATAGATACTGTATATGGTGAGCAACAGAACAAAGGAGCATTGTCATTCTCATCTACAGTAAAAAGAAAATGTCAAAATGTTACATCCTTATCAGATGATCATGATGAAAAACAGTGATATCAGTTCGTTAACATTTTACATTAGAAAACATCAGCATTTTCTATGCATATGCTCATATGAGATATTAGCTGATGTCAACATCATGAAGCAAGCTACATGTATATTAGCTGGGGTAAACATGTAAACAGATGACAACATGTTATATTACCAAGTGCCAACATATACTGCTTAAACATCTACACAGACACAAGAATATTGATTAATAAAATATTTTTGAAAAATCCAATGTTCTGACACATACAGGTCTGCATGTGAATGATGTCAACATACTTGTATTATACAGGCAGATATCTTATGACCTGATGTCATTTATATTAAATGGATTTCAAAATTTCAAGTGTAATTTTGCGGCACAAATAAAGATAATAGATGCAAACAAACAAAAAAAACTATTAAAAAAATAGTCATTAGAACACAGCAGTTGGCACACTTTATCTTAACTGTGACTCAACATTCATGGCACATGGCAAAAAATGTAGAGTTGAAATACTAGCCACACACTTGTCCGGAACAAGTGAAATGTTTGCTCTCTTGATTGTCAATCTCAGGTTTCACTTGCTCTGAATGGGTAGTTACTCAATAGCACTCACCTGTTATTTGAATAACCAGAGTCACAATGGTTGACAATGGCAAAACACCCATATCAGAGACCAAAACAGACAAGGTATAGTTGGGGGTAACCTCTCTATCAAAACTAGATCCTGTTGCCAAATACAACTGACCAGTCACTGAATCTAAATCAAAAGTTGATGAAATATTTGTGAGTTGATACACTAGTTGGTTATTTGTACTGTCCGTATCTGCATCACTACATATCAGCTGTGTCAGTAGTGTTAATGAAGCTGTAGACTCGGATGTACTGATATAATACACTCCCTTACTGCAACTTGGCACAATGTCATTTACATCCTCAACATGGATAGTTAAAGAATAAGTTGCTGTTTTACTGGATGGTACGGAACCCCCATCTATTGCTAGTACATCCAGTATATACAATGCTTCTGTTTCTCTATCCAAATACCCACTCACTGACACCACACCTAATGAGGGATCAAGAGAAAACTTATCAGAAAATGGCATGAAATATGAAATATTTCCATCAGATCCTTTATCCATGTCAGTAGCTAAAACAGTCACAATTATTGACCCCAAAGTGCTGTTTTCAAAAACATATTCTTCAGAACTGGAGACTGGCTGAAACACAGGGCTGAAATCATTAACACTTGTCAATTGTATAGCAACTTCAGCATCACTGTACAGTCCAAAACCATCACTCCCGCGAACAGCTAACTGAAAAAATACAGATAAATCATAGTCAATGAGGGTGTTGTTATTGACTATGAGCTTACACTCATTGGTGGTTACATACTTTTCAACTCTGAACACATTGTTGGGATCCCCACTGACAATGCTGAATGTAATATCAGATCCCTCATCTGAATCAGAGCAAGTTAATGATGTAACAGTAGTTCCAAGGGCTGTATTCTCAGACATAACCAAGGAGTACATGGCAGGTGAGAATATAGGGGGGCTGTCATGTACATCTATAACTGTCACGGTAATTGTAGCTGTTGTGTTACGAACTGGGCTTCCAAGATCATAAGCTGTGATCAAAAGACTGTAGTTCGTCTCTGTTTCCCAATCTAAATAGTCAGCTAAAGTGATATTCCCTGTCTGGTCATCCAGCCCAAACTTTGGGTGATATTCCAAAATATAAAATACAGCACCATCTTCTCCATGATCACTATCAATAGCTGTCACCTGATGGACAACTGTACCTGGAACTGTGTCTTCTAATAAAGAAAACCCTGCAAGAAAAAGAAATATATCAAATATTTATTAAACAGACAAAAGAAGTTTTCATTCATGTTTCCTGGAGAATAAAGTCAATAGATGTTATTGACTTTAACTACAGTATAAGCAAGAAGACAATAAACAGCTGAAAGAGTTTATCAAGTTTAATTTCAAACCAGGTGTTTAGTGTGCATGAAAGAAGCGGAGACAAATTTTTAGTGATCACTGACAAGATAACAATGACAAGAACTATGACATACACACGTAAATTCCTGGGCTTTTACAATTTAGTTGTCTACGCGCTGAAGGGGAGTATTCAGCTTTCCACATGCTTGACTAATTATCAGTGTGGCTTGCAGTATCACTCTGTTCTACCTTTAAGTTTTAGAACGTTTTCAGGCAGACATGTTCAAAATGATTGGTTTATTGCGGTTAATCAGGACATAGTGCTCCTTTTTACAGAGATGGATGACACAAAATAAATAAAGATTGTGTTGCTTTAGTATTCGTGCCCTTAGTTCTTTCGCAAAGGAATGAATAAATTGGGCATAAATATTGCTATGTGAATTCTACACAATTAAAACGCCACTAACTTTGTTAGAAACTGTCAAGCGCAAGTTGATCATAATCTGCTACCTACCACAATACCTCAAAAATAGGCCGGCGGTGACAAAATAGTTTAGTTTATTGATTCATACTCATATAGATAGATACAAAGGATCCATTAAACAGAGATAATACTAGTAACAAAATACCAGATAATAACCGGAACAGATAGAATTATGAACACATAATGGTAAAAGTAAATTTCTAAGTTGCCAAAAAGTAAGACAAATCAGAGTTAAAAGTATAAAATGGATCTACATTGGTTTTAAAGAGGTGTAAAATGAGGTAAAAATATTGATATCATAGGAGCAAGAAACGGTGTAAGAAAGATGTTGAGATCTAATTAAAGCATGGTGTTTCCTTAACAATAAATGACAGGTAGGTGGATAAAATAGGGCTGTAGACCGTGATATTCTAGTTGGTACTTTATAAGATATCATTCCTATAAGAAAAGGTAAACTAGAAGAGACAAAAACATATGTCTCCCCCATCTTCCTATTTCATATTTCCAGATACATTTATGACCATCATAAACAAATTCCCACCTAAATA
>JAVFBW010019664.1:0-18721 GCA_034783835.1 Mopalia ciliata
ATGATTATATATTATAGTCGCAAAACTTTAGAAACTTCAAAAAGTACCATTGTAAAGAGCACAATGCGATCTAGTAAACGGTGCCTCTTGTTTTAGAAGTTCGTCCTGGATTTTAAAAAATGTTCTGAAAATTGTATTTTACACTTTTATAAGACTTTCCAGGGTATGATGGACAAAAAAAATCCACTTGAATAGTTATAATCAAAATTGCAAAATAATGAGTCACCGTTTACTAGTTGACGTTTGTTGACGATTACTCATTTTGCAATACGTTAAGAAATGATAATTGGATGTTCACTACATTCATATATATGTAATCCTGAGTATTCAGGCTTCCCACAATATATACATTTATATGGTACAGATGTACATTCTTCTGCACAAGAGACTAAATACAACTGTGGTTCTGAATATCGATCAAGGAGTCCAGCAAAATCACTGTTTGTATTTTTCTTATTTAGAAAGTGTGTGACACATACATTAAAGAAAAAAATCTGCTTTCCTCAACTGCTTGAAAGAAACGATTTTCAAAAGTAGATGAAAATATCGACTTGTTATCCATAGTCATGCATAGTCTATTCAATAAGGTGAATCGGTATGTGTACCGTGCTATAGTCTATGTTGTCAAGTCGGGAAATCTTGTGATAGATAAATGAAAGATTTCTTTGGGTTTCAATTTCAACTTTATTCGGGGACAACGAAATGTCGTTCAAAATAAAATAAAATAATCAAGTAGAAATCGAGAAAAAAAATCGTGATTGCTTATATTCAGGATTCTGCAACGAAATTCAAAACCAAGCAAACGCTCCGTAGCCTACTTAAGATGGAGTCACTCAGCAAGTTTTATTATATGAAATGGTTCTGGAAAAAAGCTGAAGTTATTTAACAAGTAAAGAAAAAAACGTTTCGAGCAGATGTATAATTAATGCTTTTTATTTTTATATTTAATATTTACTACACCGTTTTCATGAACTTTCTTGATGTTGGTCTTTGTTAACTATAATTGCTTCAAGACAATGTCCTGGAATGCGAGTTAAAACAAGTGAGTAGTTAAAAGAAAATCTTTGTTCCTGTATTATGGTTAAACCCTTTGCAGTTCAAAGCTTCTCGCCCCCATTCTGTGTTGTGTCAAATCAAAATGTTTCATACAATTTAATATACATTCTGGCCATTCTCAGTGTTTCCGGTTTGTTGCGAGACTCCGTCATCCGGGGATTTCGAACCATCAAACGAACGTCCATTAAACGTAAAGGGCCATGTCTGAAAACAAGGAAAGAGAAAACTTGGCAAGGAGTATTTAAAAAGGTTAAAAATCTACATTTTTCAGAAGGATATTCAAAAACAATTAAAGCGCTGGTGCAAGATAAAGGCAGAGTTCATCTGCTCAGAAGAAATTTGTCTTTTTATGGTATTATTTGGCTTGGTGACGGACTGAGCAAGATACCGTAACGGTAGTGCTATTTCACGAAAGTCGATATAATGTTTGAAATAGCCGAACAGTTATTGTTTAAAAGATAGCGTTTTCACCCCATTCTTGAAGTAGAGTAATAAGCGCAACAATTGTAAACCGATACACTGACCAAGCCTCAAATTTTCTTATCCAATCAGAACAAAAAACAAAATGTAAATTAAC
Source organism: Mopalia ciliata (assembly GCA_034783835.1). Classification (NCBI taxonomy): domain Eukaryota; kingdom Metazoa; phylum Mollusca; class Polyplacophora; order Chitonida; family Mopaliidae; genus Mopalia; species Mopalia ciliata. The sequence continues at coordinate 1,634 of JAVFBW010019664.1, forward strand.
AATTAAAAACAGATAATTCTGATATAATTCGAGCTTTCAAAATCATTTTGATTCCCGATGCTTTAAATGGATTGCAAACTACTTCAAATTTAATAAACTCAATCGGATATTTTTCGGCTAACATTCACAAACTGGTTCTGTATATTGACTTTTAGATAAGACGTTTTGATCACATTCCATTCAACCGGGCTTAGATCCTTAAAAATACAAATCTGTCTTGTTTATTGTCAGGCTGAACAAATTGTTCAAATTGAACTTATTTGAATATTTATAAAGCCAGTGTACAGGGCTATCTTAACAGATAATGTTTTAAAGCATAAACAACGAATGTAAGCCTCATTCCTCTAAAACATTTAAGATTAATTAATCCAACAAAACCTGCCATTGAACGGACCTTTCTTTTGTACCTTCATCAAACAGACAACATATAATTGGTAACTGACTAATGAGTTCAACTTGTTACAAGCTTGTTGTTTTGTTTCTCAATGTACGACAAAATGATATTAACGTCTAGACCAATTTAGGAAATAGTTAAATCACGTTTTCTCAAAATAAAACATATGAATAGTTTTAAAGAAGGAAGGTATATGATCCATGACTGGAATTCTAACGTATGACAAAACAAAAACAAACAAACATACATCAAAACAATGCTTTTTTTTGTCTTACCAGGTTGAGAGGGTGTACCATTCCGCTGTGAATGTATTCGGTGTTATCACATTTTAAAATCTGCCTTAAGTGGGCAATGTAACTGGATGCTAATCTCAAAGTGTCCAATTTGGAGAGTTTTGTGTCTGCAGGCACCCATGGTAGGGTCGTCTTGAGTTTACAAAACGCTTTACTTAAAACTCTCATTCTGGCTCTTTCGCGAGCGTTCGCGGCATTTCGTTGAACAAATTTTCCGCCTTGAGAAAATTTCAGCGAGTCTTTATCTTCAACGCAATCTTTCCTTCGTCGTGGCATGATGGTCAAGAAAGATTCACAAACCATCGAGTGATCGTTCCATCCGATATCATTTTCAACAATTTTAATAGTTTATCAGATTTCTGGCAAATCTTTCAAATTAAAATAACAATATATCACAGCGCACACACAAGGGAAAAACAAAATCTATTTTGGATGGAATGCTGATTACTTGGTCAATTTCCATGTATAACATTCCTGTTAATAAACTTCTCTCGAAGTCTGCAAGGCGTTCAGTCAGTCAAAAAATCCACATCTGAAGAGAATAATAAAACTCATTTTATCTTCTGTCACTCCAAATAAAAATAGCACATATCTCTCTATATATTGTTGTCTATTAATACCAACCAATTTAACCGTTTACAATTCGTCAATGTTATTTAACAAACCATACACTTTCCAATGTTGTCTTTTTGATGTTTTCCTCGAGTTGCTTCGTGGTTTTTAGGAGTGATTTCGCGTAAGTTATTGACAGTGGATATTCAACCCCTCAAAACGAAGTGTACTAGTTATATACCAGCAAATACACCTCTTCTGTAATTGTGTCGTCAGTATATATATAGGCATGTACTTGGATTGATATCATCAGCGAGACTCATGTATCTATCCCATTTTGGCGTCTTGAGTATTTTACTATGCAGTGCCGCAATGGTTTATTCCTAGGCCATTTACCTTTCTCCAAGATAGAACCGTCTATAAGTTTGCCTCGGGCTGTACAGATTTTGACGAGGAGACGGCGATATAGTTCACCAAACAGAGAGCTGCTGAGGATTTTAGGAGTTTTTGTTACCAATACAGGGAGAGTGGGCGAGGCTTATTCCTGTGCATTTTGCTGTCAAAAACCACATATTAAACTGTTGCGCAAACATAACTGGATGACGTAATTTGTTGATTCTTTTTGCAAGTTCAGATTTGAAAGCTGTAAAGATTAAAAAATAAAATTTGGCTGTACATGCTCTAATCACAACCCAGCTTACTAAACAAACCTGAAATACACATTGAAAGTGACCATAACGTATCGAGTACAACAAGCAAGACATAAGCAACCGGCTGTGGCAAGCCGTTTTTTCACTTCTACCTTGATTCTACATATGTTGAATTCATTTCCACAAATGTTGAATTCTTTTCCATATATGTGAAATTCTTTTCCACATTTGTAAAATAAAAAGGTGAGTTGAACTCTTTTATAGACATGTAAAATAAAAGCACCCGCGGCCTCAATTACAGACTTCTCCCTCACAGGACATCCACCCTCTGCATTTCGCAAAGCATCTTTTATTCTCTAGCAAAGAATAAAAGAGCGAATCTACAATAGTTAAATAGGCCTTCAATTGCGACCGATTCTCTGGAAAGCATTACTACACGTCTGCTTTTCCATTTTTCATAATTAAACGCATGTTTTTTTTAATGTTGGCTGTAGGCTAAGGGAAGGTTTCGAATTGTGGCAGTTGTTGTTGTAATCTTGGTAACACTGGACCATTTACTTTTAAATTGACTTGAGAGTGTGCCCTGCCGCGCTTAACTTGCACAACATGTGGAATATATTCCTATCGTCCTTGCATTCGTCTTTAAAGTCTACACAAGACGATATAGGGGCATACATAAAGGATGGATACGGTCCCTTGCTGTGGGGAGTAATCATTTATCAGTTTGTGCGATAAGTGGAACTCTTTTGTACATATATGAAATAAACGTTTATTTTACTTAAGTGAAATTCTTTTCAAATATGTGAAATAGTTAGGTTTTGGTGTTTCATTTTACTTATCTCAAATAAACGTTTATTTTACATAAGTGAAATTCTTTTCACATATGTGAAATAGTCAGGTTTTGGTGTTTTATTTTACTTATGTGGAAAAGAATTTCACATATGTTGAAACGATTTCTACATATGTTGAAACGATTTCTACATATGTTGAAAAGAATTCTAGATATGTAAAATAAATTTTTATTTTACATATGTGAAATTCTTTTTCACATAAGTGAAAATCTTTTCAACATATGTAAACAAGAATTTCACATATGTGTAGAAGAATTGTACATAAGTAAAATGAAAGTAAAAATTATTCGACATATGTAGAATAAAGTCAGGAGTGATAAAATGGCTTGCCATAGTTTTATGCAGTATGTACGGTCCTTTTGTGCTTTAAAGTCAGATAATTTCAATTTAATAAATGTGTCGTCTTGTCAATGAGTATAGTCATTCAGAAACGAAAACAAAGAAAACAATTTTAAACGGAACATGTTCTTTTGCTTATAATGCATTTACTGCTAGCGATTCGGTGCCTAACTCTGAGGGTAGTGGGTTCCATTCCCGGACGGGTTTCAATCTGCAAAATGTGTCATCCCAAAATAACGAAAATACTGTTAATCTGACTTTCTAAAGGACACTAAAATTATCATTATTATGTTACAATGTCAAGGATGGTTTAATTAACCTATAAACTATCCATACGGGCACATAGACTATTAGTAATAAATTAGTCAACACAAACAATTTACAAACATAAATGTTATGAAAATGATATAAAGCCGCGGTTACACATTAGCAAGTAACACCGATTTAAAGTCGTAACATAACAGAAACAGCAACACCGTTTATAATTCAAAACTATGTAAAAAAAAACATTTATATATTTAAATAAATGAAAAGTCAGCCGTCGCAGTTTTATGAGTTCCAAGATCGATTGATCAATCTTCGAGAGAGAGCTAAAGAGATGATGCTCGAGATGAAGACACGCGGTCAATCAACATTGTCGCTTTCTCAATAAGGTTCCACGGGAACGAAATTTTAAGACTGGAACAAATTACCATCATACTTGAAATAATGCAATTCACTATGTCAAGGCTATTGCTCCTGGCTGTAGTATATGACAGGCCTTTTTGTCACTTCTACCTTTCTTCCACAAATGTTGAATTATTTTTCACATAAGTGAAATTATTTTCCACATATGTGAATTTTTTTCACATATGTAAAATAAATGACTTTACTTGACACATGTAGAAAATTTACATATGTGGAAAATACATTCACATATGTGGAAAATAATTTCACATATGTGAAAAAGAATGTTCACGTAACATATGTGGAAAAGAATTTAATATATGTGGAACAAGATTTAAAAAATGTAAAAAAAATACGCCTTAATTCAACATTTAGAGAAAATGTTATTCATTTATGTAAATAAAAAGGTGAGTGGAACTTCTTTTTTTATAGATATGTAAAATGAAACCACGGAAGACCTAAATTACAGACTTCTCCGCCACAGCCTGTATTTTGCGGCAAAAAATGTGGTCAAAAGTACAATTTGATCAGATGCAGATCCACCCTCTGCGTTTTCCAGCGAAAAATAACCCAGGGAAAACACTAAGCTCTATAGGCCTTAAGTTGAGTGAGTAGTGAGCATTACCACGTCTGATTCGTCGTTGAACTAAAATCATGTAGACTAAAAAAAAGTCCTGAATAAGAATAGACCCATCGCCTGTTATAGTATTCACTCTTTATTTGTCACCGTTATTGGCAGTTTCCATTATAGAATGTATGGCTTTGTTTTCAGTCGTTGTTCGCTGTAAATATATGCGAGTGTTAATCTTTTGGCAGTCTCCGCTCTATAAACATAGGTTATTATCTGCGCTTTGATTGGTTGTTGTTGCAATCGCGCTGCAGAGGAATCATTTCCGGATCAATTATCGACTCGGGAGTGTGTCCCGCTGAGGCTAAACTTATTCAGCATGTGGAATATATTTCTACTGTCTTTGCATTCTTGAAAGTCTACACAAGACGATAGGAGCACAAACGAAGGTTGGATTACGTCCCTTGCTGTGGGGAGAAATCATTTCTCAGTTTTTCGATAAGTAGAACTTTTATTTTATAAAAGTGAAATTATTTTGAAAATATGTGAAATATTTAAGTTTTTGTGTTTTATTTAACTTATGTGAAAAAAAATTACATAAGTTGAAAACAAGTTTACATATGTTGAAAAGAAATTTACATATGTAAAATACAATTTTATTTGACATATGTGAAAACGTTTTTCACATGAGTGAAACTTTTCACCTTAAGTTAAAAGATTTTCACATATGTGAAAAAGAATCGTACATAAGTAAAATAAAAGCAAAACTAAAACGACCTATGCAGAATAAAGGTAGTGGTGATAAAACAGCCTGCCATTGCAGACTTGACAGTTTACCATTGAATATACTTAAATTTGTCATCGAATCACCGAAGGATAACGAATATGTACGTGTCTATGACCACCGGTAGTTGTATTTTTGGACTGAGCTACCACGTGTGTTCGATTAGAAAAACTCAAAACAGTACTAACAGGGTCAAAGTTCAGAGAGTAATAACAAAAAGTAATTTTCACTGCAGTGAAATATCATTTTTACGCCCGGAGAAAAGCCTGATATATCATTAGCATTAATTATCATTAATAAAGTCAAGTATCCACTTTGACAGGTCTATTTTCAAAAATATTTAATAGCAGGCTAATGTCGTTTTAGACAATTTCTAGCAGCAGGTTTAGACGTTTTCATCTCGGTTTTATTGTATTATATTTTGAGAGTCAGTACAAGCTGTCATCCCACATAATGATTCAGGATTAACTTTACTTTCGCTTTCTCCCGTATGAGATCCGATGCGCTGCTACTAGCTATTATCCTGGAGTCTTTCTAACATTTTGATTTAAGCGAACGCTACCACATTAATGCAAATAATCTTTCAAATTCAATGTATAAAAACTGTATGGCCTAGCCTTGATATAAACCATCTCTTTTTTTTAACATTTGTAGGTTCGATTGATCCATTAATCTACCACTCGACGTCATGTTTTTGATGATTTAAAAAGTTCCCGCGTTTAGTTATGTTTAGGCGCGACATGTCTGGTTTAGTCTGGTACCCTGTACCTATACTCGTACCTTGTTATATTCGTTATTAACGTCTACTTCTCGTGTGATCCCCAATGCTGAGGATGGTGATAATTTGTTTCAAAATTTACATAACTCCGCATATAATGTTTGTCATATTATTAAATATGCATGGGAGAGGATGTTTTATTATTGGGCATGTATGTATAGGTCTCGTGTCATCCACTGTCTCGAATTTGGAGTGTGCCCTGCTGAGGCTAAACATGCACAGCATATGGAAAATATTCCTATCGTCTTTACATTCGTTTCGAAGGTCTTCACAAGACGATAGGAGCACGATTGAAGGTTAGATACGGTCCGTTGCTGTGGGGAGAAATCATTTCTCAGTTTTTTTTAAACGTGGAACTCTTTTGTACATATCTAAAAAAAGTATATTTTACATTAGTGAAATTCTTTTCCACATATGTGAAATAGTTAGGTTTTGGTGTTTCATTTTACTTATGTGAAAAAGTCTTCCACATATGTTGAAAAGAATTCGACTTATGTTGAAAGAATTCTAGATATGTAAAATACATTTTTATTTAACATATGTGAAATTGTTTTTTACAGAATTGAAAATCTTTTCAACATAAGTAAAATAAAATTTAACATGTGTGAAAACAATTGTACATAAGTAAAATAAAGGCAAAACTAATTCGAAATATGTATATAGAATAAAGGTGCAAGTGATAAAACGGCTTGAAAAGGAGTCCGAGTTTAACCAGAAGTTGTCAAAGTATGTTTTTAAACTTAAACTCACACCTGTTACAGCCCATAAGCATCTTGCTTTTTTAAAAATATGTTTCTAATTTAATATTAAGTTGTTTTTATCTTTTTTTAACATTTTTTATACTTACACGCTCTCATTGAATTTCGATAATCCAGTGCAATGTCCACCGCATCGAAAAAAGAATTGGAACTATATCTGTAGGCGAAGTTTTATTCAGTTCATTGATTAACTACATCTTAATTTGCGCATCTTCATAAGAAAGTAAAGCTATTTTATGTCGTTTTTTCTCCAAGCGTTACTAAAGGTGAATAGATATGGATTCAACGCTGAATTAATGGGTAATATAAAAGCTGTCAACACTGATGCTAAATCCCTATTGATGGGCTCACCCAATACAGATAGCAAGTTTGAGACCGTCAGGGGAATAACGCATATTACATCTGTGACAATCACTAATGTTAGTTTCCGTGCAACATCTAAGTCCGTTCGTTCGGTGCGACCTGCTCTTATTTGAATTTTCTTCACGTTATTATAAGTCAGTCCGTACATAATGACCACCAACACGAGGCCCAATGCATTCAGGACAACGAATATACAGAAAGAGTATTCCCAGCCTTTTCCCGTAGGATCAGCAAAATTAAATGGCAAACATACAGCGTTTCTGCTGTAATAATCGCCAAAGTAGGAGGGATAAGAAAATGGAACAGCGCTTATTAGAAAAGAGATAATCCATCCTGCAGCCATGGTCCACGCAGCAGATTTCTTATTGAACTGGTTCGAAGTGAAGAGGTAAGCCAGTCGCTTCGTCCTGTCCAACGCAATGATAACCAGAATAAACATGGACATTTCACAGGAAAACGTAGCAATGAATCCCAGCATTCGGCATAGATGAGAATGTCTCCACAGATTATCATTTTTAATGTAGATTCCTTTGTAGATAATATTGACTACAGATAATGCTAGCAAATACACACCCATGAGGAGATCAGCTATGCTCAGATTTAGAACTAATAAAGACGGAACATTGTGAGCTTTCTTGAGTACTAATCGCCAAATAAATACGCCTCCGTTTCCCACCACAGCTAAAACAGCCAAAGCCCATACGATGCCCTGGAGAGATTCACTGGGTATTAAATCAGAGCAGGACGTGAAACTGTTCACAGGTGGGAAACATTCTGCCACTTTAGACCCTGCTTCGCAGCAAAATACATACGAATCGGTGTGTAATTCGTTTACCTTGAAATCCCGAAAATGTCCCGCCTTAGACTCGTCAAGAGGATTTTTGGTAACTGAGAGAAAACGGAGATTCGGTAAGGACGATGTCAATGCTGACTCCAGATAAGATATATTATTGTCACTCAAATTCAGCGTGTGGAGTTTCTCGAGACCGAGAAAGGCGTTATCACTAATGTTTGCCAGATCAATACCACTGAGGTTTAGGTTAGGGAGAGCAGAGAGACCAAGAAAACTTCCTGGGGATATGTGCTGGATACGGTTGCCTTGTATCCTCAGCGTTCGTAGATTACCAAGCCCCATAAATGTTTCAGGTATTAAAGAAGATAACATATTGTCGCTCAAGTCCAGTAGAAGCAGATTTGCGAGGAAATTGAAAAGACCTGGGTTTAGTTCTAAGATGGAAGTGTTCCTGAGATAGAGGAAGGCTAGATTAGTGTGATTGTTAAAAGCGCTTGCTGTCACGTTAAGGCTGTTATGACTCATGTCCAAAATTACCAAGGAACTGTCAAAATCTGTTAATGGAATCTCTGTTAAGTGTTGGCCAGAACAAGAAACGCCAAATCCAAGACATGTACATTTATGAGGACAGGAGAATTCATCAAGGGTACAGAACATCTCATCATCAGCAGTATACCCGCAATGGACATGACCATCACAAACGTACTCGAGTGAGACGCACTGGTTCGATCTGCCACATCTGAGTTGGTTTGGACACGACCTATTGTTACAATTCATCTCATCCTCTCCTTTAATACAATCACTAACACCATCACAAACTTTATGCATAGGGACACAATATGAAGATGGACATTTGAATTGTGCTGGACATTGGAAATCCTCACAATATCTGAGATGCGCTCCATTCGAACAATAAAGTAACTCCTTGTAGATATCATGATCGTAGATACACGTTCGATAGCGAGGAAAACATTGCATGTGATCTTGATGACATCGTTGGTGATCAGTCAATTTTGGACACTCTGCTTTATAATTATAGGTTTCTACATAGCCTCGGCGCTGATCCTTTACAAAAAACGCGATTCTTCTATGATCACTCATGTCCAACACTTCATCAGCGTCAGTAGAATCCGGACAGTCGGGTTTGAGGTCAGCAACCATCTCGTCTGGAATACAACCTAAAATTGGACATTTGAAAAATTTACATTCTATTTCCCAGTCACATGACTCTTCATCGGAATTGTCCAGGCAATCCGAAATATGATTACATCGATATTCTAAGTTTATACATTGTCCATTAGCACATCGGTACTGATGTTGTATCGTACATTTGGGGTGTATACATAGATTTTCATCACTACCGTCATTACAGTCAACATAAAAGTCGCAGTACTTGTAAATAGAGATCACCTCACCACTGTCACATTGGAATATGGTATCGGGCAGTGGACAGTTTGATTCGTCTTCATTAGATAAACAGTCAGAGTGGTGATCACAGACTTTGTCCGGGTTCAGACAAGTCCCTTCTTTGCAGCGAAATTGATAAAACAAACAAACCTTGGGAATTTGCCTGACAAATGTTTCACAAAGTACATGTCTGGCCGTACCATCGCCGAGTTCACATGTAGTTTTATTGCTTAAAATACGTCTTTGGTATTTTTCATCCTCACTCAGAATGGATAAAGAAATACAGCCTAAATTTCCAGAAATAAACTTAACCCATATGTCCCCGGAGCCTTCCCTTAAACCAATGGCTACAAAAAGTTTCTTCAACTTTTCTCTGTTTGCTACATTTAAAGCAGCAACCGAACCTCCGTATACGGAACACATATTCCATGCGTTTATTTTTTTCAAGTTGTTTGATAAGTCAGCTGTGCTCGTTAGAACTGCGAAACAATGGCCGCTGACAAAGATCCATTTTGGGGGACATTGCTGCCATTGACCCGATTCTGTTGTTTTCCAATCAGGCGACTTTTCTAGATCCGCTTTATCGTAGTTGGCCTCTATTTCACATATGCTGTACACGTTAGAAGCGGCAGAGAAATTACCACAAGGAACTTTTCTCCAATTGGTAGAAAACCATGGGTTTCCAGGAACCATCGCGACACATCGCAAAGCCGAGTTAACAACAGGTTGAATCCTATCGAGGTCAATTGGTGGTTGTGGTGTTTCTGGTAACACATTTTCAAAGACGCCAAAAGAATAATACCAGTCGGATACTGTCAGTGGACTTCCATCTTTCCAGTGATACGAGCCTACCTGTAATCACACAAAAGGAACGATCAGTACCGAAATTTCTAAATGTGTGTTGGTAATTTTACAATAAGCAGCAATATCAAAATTTGTTCTTTGACTTTCTGTAAAAAGGGAGAATGTCTTGACACGAATATGGCTTACAAATGTGTTTGCTTGAGACGCGCTACATTTTAATGACAGAACAATAAGGGATATATGCTTTTAGACATACGTATTGTAAATGGCTGCCACGGTTGCGTTTCAAGTAAGAGCAGATAAATTCAAAGGCAAAGCTTAATTTGGGGAAAAGTTTAATTGTTTAGAGTAAATTAAACTCTGACGCATTGAGGCATAAAAATAACTCTTTTCAACACATGTGGAATATAAGTATTTGTTTTACATATGTGAAATATGTATTTGCACGTATATAAAAAATAATTCTACATTAACTTTATTTTAACACATGTAAGATTCTTTTCAACACATATTAAAAATAATTTCACATATCTGAATATTAAATATTCGTAAGTAAAATAAATGCAAAACGATTTCAACATAGTTTTTATGTTGAATGAAGGTAGTGTGTTAACCATATGCTATCACCACCGCTCTGCACCAATGCATGCGGAAGTTTGTATTGTAATTGAAACTAGATGTCAATCAATCATAAATGTATATAGATATTCTCATACACATTACCTCTGACGAATCAGTGAGTCCAATGAATATCAAGCCACGATCGTGTCCGTAAAATAATCCTTCCCATGGTCCCGCAAGACATCTCTTCAAAAAGTCCAGCTCGTATAGAGTGTTAATGCTCACCAGATAGCCACCGGACCGTTTACACTGGTCATTGGCTCTTTCCCATGAATACGCTTTTTCGTGGATATTAAGTTTATAACAACTGTTTCTGTATCCAACGCATTGTGTTTCATTTTGGTTTTTTTCTAATTAATACAGCGGTATTAATTTCTTGCGAGAACATAAATTCGATAATAATTGCATTTACCGTAGAAACAACAAGTTGAACTCCTGGAAGTGACTTGTAAGTAAAAGATCTAAACTGTCCAATTTTATAGACTGAAATAGTTGTTGTCACCACCGATCGGTTGTGTGGATGTATTTCCTTTATGGTCATATAAGCATCCTTCGTTTGGTGTCGGCGAAACAACTTGGATACTTTTAAAACCCAAACATGGTCGAAGTTGTTATTATCTGGCCCGGTTATTTTCCACCTGCCGTCGTTTTTACGTTCAAAAACAGTACCACACTTTAGTGGTATTACGTTGTCTTCATTGGGTTTGCAATCTAGATCAGGGCACATAATTTCAGATCCCGAACTTAGTTCTATTGTCATAAATTCCATTGTCCACCCGGAAATTGTTAGGAAATGTTCTAATAGTTCGGTGGTCTGGTCAGTTGAGACTCGATGATCGCTACAATTTTCAGAGCTGTGATATTTGCTTCCGTTTAACATGGCCAACATCTCTAATGTTGGTTTGATACCCCATCGTCGACAAACGCGATAAGTAAAATCACCCGTCAGTAGGATTCGGGTATCCGTTATGTTTGTCCTGTATGGCAGAAGATGTATCACAATACAATCATTTAAAGACTCGTTGTAGAAAATTTCAACATGTCTTTGGTTATCTTTTATTTTCGCTTTAAGACTCAACTCGTTGTCAACAATTCTCTTTTGACTCCGGAACATTTGATAAGTCAGTTGAAATCCTCTACACTTTTCTGGCGTGGCTGCTATAAACCAGTCCTGCCTTGACCAGGTTGTTTGATGCTTGCTGTAGTCAAAAACAACAGCGTAAGTCACAGATGTGGAACCCATCACTTTATTTAGAATATTTTTTATATAGTTTTCATTTACGTCGCAGAAAGGTCCTATCAAATTATCAAATGAGACAGTGCCTTGAAAAAACGCAATTCCACTGAGAGCACAGTCATCTGTATTTGGGCTACCTTCAAACGGTAAATTATATTCAGGCCTGTTCAGTCGCGGATGACGGTTCGCGGGAACTATGAAGGCAAAGTAGCGAATGTAGAGCCTGTTCGGGTCTACTCTTTTCAGCATATAATCGAATTGATTGGAGAACATAAATGTAGTTCGTTCTGGTATTATATCCATTAAAGCCTGGAAGGAAAACAGTGCCTTTGCGTTTGGTACACAAAAAGTGATATTAAAAAAAATCGTCATATAAAAACCAGATGAGTATACAGTCTCATTCAACTCATATGCAATGCTATACTCTGAACTGGGGCCATCGTAGAAAATAATGGGGCAGTCAATTTGTAGGCCTTCCGACTTAAATCTGATATGGAATCCAGGGTGCGTCTTGATTACCCATTTCAAGTTGGACGTTTTATCCCCTAAGTAAGACGACAGTGAACTGCGGTGAATATCAGGAGACGCTTTTAAGCCATATGTGTACATTTCCGGTTCTAAGTCGTGTGTTACGCTGTATATCAAGCTGAACAATTTGGTATTATCAACAGCGTCGGATATAAAACGAATCTGGACATACCTAGAATTAGTCTTCATCACCCATGGATCGTGACGACCGCAAAATGTTCCCAGCAACCGTTGTTCTGACTGGTTTCCCTTTGGTTTCCAAACCTCTACTCGATCATAGGGGCAATCTGGACCAGAATATTCAATATCAAATTCGTCAAAGGCTATTATCACCTTCATTCCTTTTGGTGCATAAATATCCCAAGAACAATTTAGGAGAGCTGGATACATCCTGTCATTCCTAACTAATGTGGACTTTATAGACGAATTGAAGTGGTTGTGCATCATATCACAGAGTTTGTTATTGTCCGGTGAATACCCGGTGACCTCCAGGGAAAACCCTGCTTCTTCCCAGGTACTGTCGGACACAAATTTAACATCAAGACGGTACATTAGTCCTGCATACAGAGTTGAGTTGGGGGGGTTATTTCCACACACTTGGTGACGTATAGAGTCGCCGACAAGTCTTACCCGGTCCGCTTTACATCCATTAGAGTCTTCAATAGACATATTCTTAATGATGATAGTAAAATTGAGAATTGTTTTGAAATCAAATATCCACGTCTCCAAAGAATCCGGAAGATATTGTTTAGAAGATAGTGGATAAACGATAGTCGCGTTGGGTGATGGCATTATATGCTTTTTCGTCAGCACAAAAGAAATTGTAGTCAACATCTGGATAATAACCAACATCTTCAGTGGTAATGATTAGACTGCTTCACATAAAATCCCGAAACACGCAGTTAATATTTGTTCAATACATGACAGGAAGGCAGTTCCAACATCCATCCCACTACGCAAAATTATCCCAAATACACATTACTTTTGTTCCTTGGATTATTGTAATACTGATTGCTTTGAAGTGCTTTGTGCCTAAGGTTACAAAACTTCTGATAAACTAACTATATAAGCTTATCTATAACACGATTTGAAAAAATATTCCAAAAGGTTATTTGCTTTGTTGAAATGCTGTAATCAGATAGACAACTTGCAACATATCCAGGACGGCCTATGGTATAGATTATACCTTATACACTAAAGACTTGTTACACGTTACTTGTCAATTATTGAAATCATCAATACTGAAGATAAACGATCAAATAATACATCGACGAGTTATTTCCACCAATTACCATTAAAATGCTTTCAGAACAATTAATAGATTGTTTTTCATGAAATGGTCTACTGATCAATACACTATTATTGATTGATCCAATGTGCAAATGATTCTATCCATTTTACGGTATGATGCGTGGAAATTTGATTGCATGATAATAGAGGTAGATGTACAGCTCACATTTAACCATGGGCCGGCGGCCGTGGTTCAGTGGTAAAGAGTGCGCTTCCTAAAATGAACCTGCGTCGATATAACGTTCACTGGATTGAGTTCGCCTGTCGACCATCAGGTGTATGATGAGCAAGTCACATGTTGTGGCTCCAGCAATCACGGGGGTGGTTTTTACGAGGTTTTCTCCCGTAATAAGGCTGTGTACAGCGTGAAATGGACAATCCGTCGTCATGTAAGTGAAATAACCTTGAGTACGACGTTAAACACCAATCAAACAAACACGTTTAACCTTCGTATAATAGATTTATACCGCAATAGAACTGGTCATCCAGACGAGTGCTAGGTCTCCGCCTTTCCGTTCCGTCCGGATAATTGAGTTGATTCAATAGATATAGCAGCAAATCAAGCTATTTATTTACACAGCTCTCCAATTGTATTCCCGAAGACACAACTTAGCGCCAATTAGAGTATGTATCGACTATCAGCGGGCTAAAACAGTCTATTGTGGTTAAGTGTGTTGCAAAATCGCAGTAGGTAGGGAGAAAAACACATTAAGTCTAAATTTATCTCTAATGAGTTTGGCGCCTGGTTTGATCATTGACCAAACCAGTGCATGGTAACTGAGACGTTTTATGAATAAACTAAATCTGCTTATCAGAATCATCTTGTTGTGATCGACCTATAACAAATATACGCAGGCTATAGTTTGTTTGACAGTTTATACGAATCCCTGTTTTTATTTTGCAGCTGTTATAGTATTGCATTTATTATTTATTATTGAAAAAAATTTGCTTTAGTTCTGTAACGAGTTGTTAAGCGTTTGTATCAATTATTCAGCACATACACTGGATTTGTTTTAGGTACATTTTTTTTTGTTTGTTATCAATTAGGCCTACATTGTTTTGTGGATAATGAGAAAATAAAGATTGTTTAAGACGTACGGATGCACAAAAGGAGTACCTTGCAAACACATGACCATAAAGACGGCAACAGAGCAACAGAGACTCGTCAAAAGGTACATCCGAGTTTTCGACGTGGAACTCTTTAGTAGATATCTGAAACAAAAGCACCCACGACCTCAATTACAGACTTCTCCCTCACAGCCTGTATTTAGCGGCAATGAATTTGTCCAAAAAGTACAATCTGGTCAGAAGAACACCCACCCTCTGCATTTCGCAAAGCATTTGTTATTTTCTAGCGAAGAATAAATGAGGGAAACTACAATTGTTTAATAGGCCTACATTTGCAACCGATTCTTGAGAGCATTACTACGTCTGATTCGTCTGGGATAAAGCCTATAAGGTTTCGCCAGGAAAATAAAATGATGTAGACTAGAATAAAAATACTGAATAAGAATAAACCCGTCGCCTAATATAATATTCACTCTTTGTTTGTCACCATAATTGGCATTTTTCATAAAAGAATGTATGGTTTTGTATTCATGGCTGTAAATATATGCTAGTGTTCGACTTTTGGCAGTCTGCACTCGATCGATGACCTATATATAGGCATGTCAATCAGTTTTAAATAAAACGTTACTGGACATCAGCGATTTTAGAACAAGTTACATATAAACTGAACTACATACCAGAGAAAATATGGGCTGATATACATTCATGTTTGACCACAATACGAATTTAAAGCTGTGCATCTCAAGTGGTAAATTTCCCACAACACAGACCATGTCTTAACAGCCCTGTGACAAGAAAAGGGAAAACCTTAACAAGTAATGACCATAGAATGTCCACAAGTACTTACATTAAATAACAGTATACTCCAGACAATCACAACAAAAAAAATCCCACCTGAAGATAGTAATGGAGCTTTAACAGCATGTTCAAATGTGATAAATAATCAGTCAAATTGTACTGATGGGACACAATGGCTGACAATCATGTATCTTCTGCCACCTAGATTGATGAACCAAAGGGGGATAAGTGGTGCCAAAATATGCAAATTTCATATGAGGGTTATGATGAGGGGTTTGAAAGTAGTTCCTTTAACTAATGACAACTATGTAGATAAACTGTATTTGTTTTAAACAGGCTATAATTTTTAAAACAATCTATGACATACAAAACAAAAATTGCAAATGCCTATACTTTAACTACAAATATAGTCCAAATACATCCAATTATTTAAGCAGGAAAACAGTACAAAATGTGGTGAAAAAACATAATTTTTATGTTAGAAATTGAAGTTCATCAACTATACAGTGGAAATAAAATAGACAATACAGAATTTGTACCTTTTCGAAACATGTTTGCCTAGGTGAGTATAATTTTGATCAGAAATAGTATAAGGACTACCAGGACAATGTAGATCCAAGAAAAACTGCAACCTACATGTAATGTCTCCCACTCAACCAGCCACAAGCCACCAAGAAAACTGAGAACAAAAAGCAGAAAATTATACAATTGTATAATAGTAAAAAATCAACAGACTGATTTATGTAATTTATTAACAAACACAATTTACTTACCACCATGACAATCAGGATCCAAGATTAAGCCACAACCCAGATCCATACAGACTGCCACAAACCAGTGATGTTTCCATAATGTAATACCATAAAAGGTATACATGTACTTACCCCCCATGGAATTCAGGGAAAAAATCTCACACAGTATCTTCACCCAACCAGCTACAAGCCACAACAACTGAAAATAAAAACAGCATGGAATAAACCTATGTGTATCAAACGCAATCAGCAACAGAGATAATTGTAGAAAATAACATAAATATTACACTTAGCACTATGCCAATCTGCAACCCAGAAAACATCCCCCACTATCTTCCACCAAACCAGCTATAAGCCACCAACAACTGAAAATAAAAACAGCATGTAATGAACCTATGTGTATCATACTCAATCATCAACAGAGGTATTTGTAGAAAATAACATAAATATTACACTTACCACAATGCCAATCTGGAACCCAGAAAATTTCCCCCACTATCTTCCACCCAACCAGCTACAAGCCACCAACAAACCATCTTCCAACTATTTACAGACACATCAATCAATTCATAATCAATACACATCCTTCAGCTATTTACACCACCAGTAACAACCTGTAAAAATCCCCAAAGAATTGACAATATTGTTAATATTACTTTCTTTGTTTGATGTTTGATATACGTGGGGGTACTTAACCTAAGGTTCGTTTCGCGTAAAAGGTGACACGTTTAACTTTTCCATGTGACCAGATAGCCTACAGCATACTGATATGTACAAAATGTTATGCAGTGGAA